>JAPYZO010006943.1:0-10426 GCA_030522905.1 Torymus flavipes | reverse complement strand
AGAGCGGCTCCATGCATTATGCGCATACGAACGGCCGCTATACGGCGGTGCGGCGCTCAAATTAGATACACGAGTCGCCTTGGAAAGGTAATCCAGATCCGCGAGAGCCGCACGGACAGATCTGATAGCCGCGTATGCGAAATGGCCTCTCTCTCTCTCTCTCCCGTCCAATTGGAGATCTCGCGAGTGGAAATCGCTACCCGCGCGCGTCGTGCTAGGTGCTTAGCATAAACGATGTTTATGGACTACCGATTGGACGTGTCACGCGCTCTCGCAAAAGTGGCGTTATAACGACCAAAAGTACGAGCAGTAAAAATGGCCCAGCGCGAGAGTGCGAGGCGTGTATTTTACGAGCCGACACGAGTCGATACTATGCTTGCATGCGTGTGTCTATATATGAAGAACGCGGACTTATGCAAAGTGGTAGTCGAGACAGAGCAGACATGGTATGCGCTGAAAATATACGCTGTATAAGCTGCCATTGAATCCGGAGGCTAATTAAATCGTATAATTCGTGCGCTCGACGGCGGTAGACATTGAAAAAAGCTAATACGGGCGGCTCTTTACGACGGACTATAAATAAACGCGCGGGCATGCGTGCAGCATATACATACGTGACGGAGGAAAAAAGTTGTTTTTCGCGCTCGCTCGCGCGCATCGCCATTATTTTCCGCGTACGTGCACACCGTTCGTTACGTAACGAATCGGCAGCGCATCGTGTATATACTGTATATTGAAAAACTCCATTATAGGTGCATGCATGCATGCGCTTCTTCTTCATCCCCGCGATTCGCGGAAACCCCCGTCGAAACCTTCCATCTCTCTCCGAGTTTCAATTTAAAATTAGAAACTTTATTGCTCCTCGAGAGCGAGGAGATGATGCCTTCATTAGCCGGATAAAAGTTATGGGCGCCAGCTCGAGCGCGCGCGCGTACACGTAATATATATTCGCTCGGCAAATTGCCCCGGCGCTTATTTTTCACGCGGAATTAGCGCCACCGCCGACGCTGCTGCTGCTGCTGCTGCACAGCTTTCTTTTATTCCTCGGAGGCTGGCGACGTGAAATGTGGAGGTCTGAGAAGCCGCCTCCGCCTCCGTCGAGCCGCGCGTTGTTATGCAAATTTGGCAGGGATATTTTGAGAAATTGTATTTTAGTGTGAGAATTATCACGAGAGAAAGAATAAAAAGTGTACACACGGTGTTTTGTACGACCTGACAAGAGATTATAAATTGCGGCATTATTGTTTAATTTATTTCATTGGCTCTCTATTGTACATGCCAGAATTCTTTTGGCCAAAAAAGCCGAATACGAACGTTCTTTAAAAGATTGATGATAAAGGACGAGGGACGTCACAATATTTTGTCCTTCACCCAGAACCGTCACCCTGCGCTCGCGCGGTAATTACTATGAAAAAAACAATTTTCTCTCTCTCTCTCTCACGTACATATCATTCTTATAATAGAAAAAAGCAGCTCTGTGGCAATTACTGAAATAATAAACGTCAATGGGCCGCTTTATACTCCCGGCAATGATTAAACCTATTGATTTGTCATTCACTCACGGTGTCTAACACTGATTGGGAGCCGTACGCGCGGCACCTGAATAACACGTCAATCCCGCGTCTCTCTCTATCGATCGATCGTGTACACGCGCATGGTACACATTGTTCGGGCCACGAAAATCTTACTACTTAAGGAAGATTACTACTACCACTCTCGTATTAGCTTTCACGCTTATAGCGGCAGCCGTACGGCTCGGTCAAGAACGATGAGTCGACATAAAGACTTCTATATACGCGCGCACAACCTTCGGTAATGACAAACCAACAAAAGCACGAGGTCTCGCGCGCGCTCGCTATCTCTCTATCCCGCGACGGCTCTTTTTTTATCTATAATACAAGTTGCACGCGGAGAAAAGCCGTCCGGGCTGGAAAAATCGAGAGGATCCTGCTCGAGGGATCGCTCGAGCGAATAAGAAAAGAAAAAAAAAAGAACGAATCAACCGGGCGTATTAAGCGCGACTTTATGTATTCAGCCTCCATATATATATATAACGCGTCGATATCTCGCGCGATGACTTTTCTAAAGCGCGCGCATAGCGCGTATGGAGGAGGAGCGCGAACGGCTGCTGCTGCTAGCGGCGGTTACTTTCTAGCCGCGCGGATAATCCCGCGCTAATGAAGCTATCTCTCTCTCCCGCGAGCCATATAGCGGGCGATGTAAAAGTGAGCGTATAGTGACTATGCTAATTAAAAGACGAGGTCACCTACATCGAACGAGAATCGCAAGCAAGCGCGCCCGGAACCCCTTCCGAGCGAATGAAAAAACGCGTATATATCCTCCGGGCACGTGTATACACACAAAAATCTATGAGCGCGAGAGATCTATTCAAATGCCGAAAAAAGGCATTTTCTCTGCGCGGTGGGATAGATAATTTCTGGAGCGGATATATATTCGACCGATTCACTCAGATATATAGGTATACATGTGTAGGTGTGTGTATAATATAATCGAGAGTAGAAATCGATCTCTCGCACGTTTTTTGCGTGGATTCCACTGTGTACACATAGGTATTGTTGTGTGCGTATAGGGTGGCGCGATCGATCAATCAGGTGCGCGCGCACGTATATATATACATTATACATTTCTTCCTGTTTGATGGAGGACGAGAGACTTATAGTAGCAACGACCTCGACTTTCGTAGAACCGTAACGAAAGTGACGGGCCGCCTGGCGGAACAAAGATGTATATATGCGGCGACGACGACGGCGACGTTGGCGGAAAGGATTGCGCGCGTGGTACCAACGACCTCAGTCGTCATACCGCCGTGGCTCCTTTAATGGCGCGCCGAAATGCAGATATCCATCTTGACGAGGAGGAAGCGCGTCGTCCTCGTCGTCGTCGCGTCTGTATACGAGGAGGCATGAGATACCGTTTTGGCTCGAAAAATCGCCTCGCGGAGGCACTGCGCTGCAAGCAAAAAAAAAGGAGGAGCGAGATCGTTGCGCGTCGGATCGGATTTTTTCGTTATGAGAGGAAGGATATTATTGTATAAAAACCGAAAGTTTGAGGGTCTTACGTGAACGAGAAAATTGCTAAACTCCCGAGAGAGATTACGCCGCGAGTGCGAATTTTGTGTGAGTGCAGGGGAACACAAAAATGCACCGTTAGTCCAGCGCTCGATTAATCCATTGATAAGACGTATATATGTACGCGCAGGCGGGTATGGGCTGCGCACCTCGGCTTTTTACGTTTATGACACTTGCGAAAATTTTCATGCAACTGTTTCTCACTCGAGTGCGTGCGCATAATAACAGTTGCAGAGCGTAAACCTGTCCGATTTAAATTCCGCGAGGATATGGCCGCAGAGCCGCGGCGCGTTATCGTTGTTTCGATTTTTTGCCGTTGTCAAGCGCAACAAGTGAAGGCTGAAGTGCATATGATATTTTTACATCAGGGCGTTCGGTTAATTAATTTAAATCAAAGTGGCGCGTATACTTATATACACTCTTTAGATATTTATGCAAATGAGAGGAACAAATTTTCAACTCGTAAAGAGATGTTAATTTCTCCGAAATTTGAATTTCACCGATAACATATAGCGGTCAATTAAGACTGACTTTTCCTTTGAGGAGAGCGAGCGAATATACGTTAAATTAAAAGTCGTGCATAATGTAATCGATTTTTAATAGGAAATTTTCGTGCTATAAGTCATTTTATGGGAAAAAATCAGGTTAAACGAGTCATTTACGTCCTATAATTCAACAATTTTCTGTCTTTTAATTGCCTTCCAGATCTACTATATTATAGCCCAAGACTATTTCAAAATAAAGCAATCAATATACACCATAAAATAAAGTAATAAAATTCATAAAAATTGAAAATAAAGATAACCAAATCCATTTTAATTCTTGGGTAATAAAAGAAAGTTTTACGCAATTATAAACACCAAAAGCTTATAAAATGAAGATTTTTTTTTTAAACAAGCACAAATAATCGAATTCCACAATCTTGCACTCCCAACCAAATGCGCGGCAACCCACTCAACTCTCGACTCCTTTAATCGAACGACTGGTTTCGCGGAATTATCCGTAACGGCCGCGCATAATGGTTTATCCCATACACAACACACACGCGTACACTTCCGACTCGAAAAAAAATCCACTCGCGCTTGCGCTTGGGAGATTAATGACGGGCGTCATAAAGATTACCGCGGCGAAAAATCATTCGAGTCCTTGGGGCGCCTATACCCATATAGGATCTACTCCGCGCGATCTCAAACTCGCGCTCGCGTGCATTTTTCCGCACCCATAGAGTGCACATATAGAACGGCGGAGCGGGGGTATATATAGCGAAGGCGAAATTCGCGCGGCGCGGACTTTCGAGAGAGTAAACAATAACGTATGAGAGGAACTATGCAAATGAGAAAGGGAAAGAGCGCGCGCATATACGGCGGTGAATGAAGAAAGAGAAGTTGGCGTGTGCCGCGGGAGTACGATGGCCTAGGAAGATAAGCTCTCCCGTGTATATATATACGCACATGCACACACACACACACACACACGCACACACACACACACACACACACACACGCACACACAGAGGCATCGGTGTGCGACGAATAGAGGCCTTTGTAGGCCGCACGCGGTGTGCGTGCGCGATAATAATACGCGCGTATACACTGTCGATCGAGAGAGAATCTTCCCCGCGGCCAGCTGCGCGAGCGCGCGGGCTTCTTTTGTATATACGAGAGTACCGGCCGCGCGAGAGGCGATAATAAACGAGGGGAAAGTCCAAGACTCATAGGTATATACGTACGCGTGTACCACCACCGTAGTCGTCTCATGTCTCGGCGGCCCTTTGCAAAAGGTCGATGACGATTTGCGCCCCGTCATATATACGCCGAGCAGCCGCACTCCCACGTTACATATACCGGGCGGGCGTGACCCGTATATCGTGCAGACGTGATACTGCACGTGTGTGTGTGCGTGCATCGAGAGTGAGAGAAAGAGGGATGTATAGACAGAGGTCACGTCGATGCGATTTCTCATCTCAGCCGCAATTTATCTTACCCGCGCGTATATGTGCTCGCTTATATATACGTATATTATGGGTGATTAATAATTATAACGTTCGGACGCGCTTTTAGATGATTTCGTCGATAGAAAGAGTTGTAAAACTGAGCTTGTTCCATAAGTTCTTTGTTTCCGGAGCATCGGAGCACGCGCCAATCATCTTTGAATAAATATTGGCACTAACGAAGCGGGCCTGCACGTGTGTACGGTTTAAAAGCAAAGAGGATGAAGAGAGGGAGAGGTGACTTCTGAGTTGACTGTCAGAGACGCAAGCGCGAGTGAGTAAGTGGATATAAATGTGCAGCTGGGTAAACTTTGTGCTGCGACAATTGATACGTCGAGGAGGAGAATAGAGTTTAATGGATTCCTTCAATGGTTGGATTTTTTTTTGGCAATTGAATCTATGGAGAATTGATAAAATCGTCGGCTGGGGGGAAAAAGCGTCGTAAAGAGAGCTATCTGAAATGAACACTGTAAACGGAGCTTTTCAGAGTCAGCGGCAAAGAAAAGGCGATCTCGCAAATAATTTCTTTTTGCGTTTAGATTTACGTTGAAATTAGTGCAGTGATTTTTGAATGCAAGATAGCACCTTCTTCGGTGCTCACTTCAAATAGCTCCCGTTTCCTCACAAACGACAAAATATTCTTGTTGAATGATGAATTTTGCTCCGTTATGAGGAAAAATTTGTTTGGCCTTCTTTATCATCCTTTATAGACATAAAACTTTCGCTATTTTCGAAAACTTGCAAAAATATGTTTGGCCTTGAAACGCGGACGGTTATTAAATTCCTTTTTATTAACTATTTAAGAAGTTTATCGCTCATTTTTCGCATTTATTTTCAAAAAGAATGCCGGCGGTCTAATTATATATACACCGGGCGCTTTGAAAAATTTTAAATAAATTTGTCTCCGATTTTACGATCAATTACCCTCAACTGCTCTCGCCAAAAATTTACGACACTTTCCATATACGTCAATTTCACTTTGCCCCCGCGTCGCGAAAAACCGCCATTCGCAAAACAGCAGAGCAGCAACGTAAGGATCTACGACCATTCTGACCCTGATTTCTAAGAAAATATAGACCGTTTTTTTCCTCCTCGCGCAAACGTTAACTCACCTTCCATACCCATATCCATTCCCGAGCGCGCGCAAAAATTCGCGAAAATTTTCCTCGCAACAAATAGCCTATATACTCTCCTGTGCTATTCGCTCTCTGGCGAGATTTACAGCCGAGTAAAGCGCGCACGGCTCGGGGCTAAGAAGCCGCGACTGAACACCTTATACACAAAAGTAAAAGCAAGTGTGATGGCGTTTTCGTCTCGTCGGCGCATTCCAGCCGCGATTAGAATCTCCGTGTCGTCGTCGTCTCGTGTGTAAAACTAAAATTGGTCCGACGGCGGCACGTGGATTTATGAAATTTCGCTCTCCTTTTTTCCCCGAGACTGGAGAGAAACCTACCCGCGGAGGAATTTATCGCTCCTCGCTCGTAGGCGCGAGTGAATATCATCGGGTGTATGAGCAAAGAGACGTGCCGGAGACGAACGATTCAATTATCGTTTTGCGGAAAACTTTGCCCGAGGCGCTGTAGCGTGACAACCCGCGGCTATGATAAATATTCATCTCGAGCCCGGTTTCTCACAATTAGCTCGCGAAGTGGAAGCTGTATAGCTATTTATACATGTATAAACGAAGTTTCCTAATTAATTCTGACAAATGAGACCGTGCATTTGTTCGATATGAGAGCCGGGGCTATACACTCCTACGAGGGGCTGCTCGAAAGTCCCTCGCGAAATATGCACGAGAAACTGTGTGCAACCGCCTCGTAATCGGTCGATCGCGCGTCTCTCTTATTTTCCCTTTCGGAAAACACAGCACACACGCGTCGTGTACCTACAAAAGCGACGGTGGCTATCGCTACAAGTTCTTCCGCCTCTAATAACCGCCCGTGTCCCCCGATGTTTGTTTCCTCTCCCCGCAGTGTATACGGTCGCGAGAGCGAATCTTTGCTGCACCGCGCATGCAAGCGAGAGTGTGTGTATGTATATATATATATATATAATACATGTATGCACTTCACGATGAGAGAAAGTGCAAACTTCTTTGGCAAATTATCCCGCGCGACCTACTGTAATATAGAGACTATATACCCACTCGTATCGCGAGCGCATCTAATTACTCTCTCTCCCTCTCTGTGTGTGTGCGCGCGCGTGCACTAATCGTGTGCGCAAGCCGGGATTTATCCGGAGCGTTAGCCAAGATCGAGGGGGGCTTTCCTCGCTGCATACGCTTAGGCAAGCGCCGTGTGCATATAGTCGACGGGAAAAAAGGCGAGTGTGTATACTCGCGGGAAACTCGCTTTAGTAGAGTGGAGATTTTCGAGTGATACATGCTGCGGGGAAACGACGAAAAACACAGCGCGCCGCTGCATTGTGCAAAAGTCTATGTGTGCGGTAGCGAAAAACGCTCCATGGCGTACACGCAAGAAAACAGAGCTACTACTACTACCAGCATCAGATATATTATAATGCAGCGCTACTACTATACTGCACGAAATATCTAATTAGCGCAGGAGCTGCGACTAGTGTAGTGCGACTCCTACACGCTTGAGAACGAAATGCAGAAAGGAAGCAGCACGAGAGAGCGAGCACCTGTCCGAAGGCCGGATAAGGTCGCGCTAAGACTAGAGAACCGAGGGCGACTGTGCACTCGTGTAATAAAGGGTCACGGTAGGACGAGCACGCCTCGGAGTTGTAGCTTCCGGTGCGTCGTCGTAGCGTAGCTTCTTCTTTCCCACTGTGCTGCCAGGAGTCTTGGGAGAGAAGCGACAGAGCGAGCGTGTCCCTTTTATAGAACGACGAGGCTCGCGGCGAGGTGTTAATCCCGCGGGACGATGTGGCGGGGCGTTTATTTCTGGATTATTTCGCGACGCGACGTCAAGGTCGCGCGCGCTGATCCTTTTAATGCCGCGCGGTCGTCTACCCCTTTTGTCTGCGTGTGTCAAGCCCTGAGAACGCGCTCTCGCGTGTTTGTGTGCAAATCTCGCCTCTTCTTTTAAAAAGGAGCAAACAGTCGCACAGCGAAAGCGCATGCAGCCAGCGCTGATTTTCGCGGGGGGATGCGGTGATGATGAAAGTTATAATCAGCGCTTTCTATACGAGGCCTGCTGCCAAATCGAGCAAACTCGCCTGATGGGCGTACGTACGCACACTTTATCATTGCAAATATTTATCCGCGCGGCTGAATTCAATCGAGAGCGCACGCCGCTGTCTCACCCTCGTCACGTAGCTCGCGCGATGTCCGCGTTGAGATAAACGCGCGAGGTCGCGCTCATATGGCCGTCCGTCAGTTTGTCACTTTCTCTCTTGCACTGCACGCGTGTATACTCTCCATCTCCTCCTTCGCATAATACTTATAGCTCTTCGCGTCTATCTATGTACACAGACATACACACGTACTGCGCCGTTGCGTGAGCGTAATTGTGGGTAACCTTGGCTTTGGCTCCTACTATATACTACTGCAGGGGCTCGTTCATTTGCCTAGCTAAGCTACTAGCCGAGAGAGTTTAACTGCGCGTAGATCCGCGCGCGCTCGACAAATTGGATATAGCAGCGAGCTGCTGCCACCGCGAATTTCTACCACCACTGTGCACACCGGAGAGACAGAGAGATTGCTTTTTGCAAATAAACGCCGCCACGATTGAGACTTCCGCGGTGAATAATCTTATACCCACGGCGGCAGGTAGAGAGATAGCTTAAACGACACTACGGCGCTCGGTGCAGCAGCAGCAGCAGCAGCAGCAGCAGCGTGTGAAACGGCACGAGTTTTGAGTTTCTCTCCGAGCCCTGAGACGATTAGTCAAAGTCGCCGATGCATGACTCGACCTTTGCTCGTCGCCCGCGCGAGCTAGCCGATAGGAATCGCAGATGCGCTAATGGCGACGATTATTAATCCGCGGCGGAGCAATGAGCTTCCGGAACCCTGATACCAGCCTCACGCGAGGCATCAGCGCTGTGAACGTTAGCGAGAGATGAGCCGTGAGACACGAGCGACACGAGTTTATATCTAGACACGCGGACGATTTGTATAGCTCTAAAGCATGCACACGTAATGTACGGAGAGAGAGAGAGAGAGATGAGTTGCAGACGGTGAAGAAAAAACGGTTGTAAGAACGTTATGGGATGAAAAACAATGCGATTGTTTCGCAACGAGTGGATGCATGCTTTTGGCATAAACAATATCGTGACGCGTCAATGCTAGCTGCGCACATGTTTATACCTACGGGCTTTTTACAAGAGAGTCACGATCCCGGAATTTTTAATTATTGCCGTTTTTACCACCCGCGCCGCCAATCTTGTTTATGATTCCTCAACGAAGCATGACAATAACTCAAGATGATCAACTTGGTCGTTCTTTTTGTCTTTTATTTTCTGCCGAAAGAAATCACGGCTCATTCCATCACAGCACCGGTGCTCATCCATATTCACGCACGGGCAGCATAATATACACGCAACACTTTGGCAAAAAAATGGGGAAAAGTCCCTCTGGCACGGTCTGCTGCCGCTATATCCTCTGATTCGCATTTCCCATCCGTCTCCGCGCCTTTGCGAGAGAGCAGCAGTGCTCGCGTGCCTTTGGGGATTACCCGAAATCCCGAGGCGCCAAGAGTCGCTCGCGTTCCTTTTATCTCTCATCCCTCAGTTTCTGTCTCGTTCAGAATGTTATGCCGCCGCTGCCTGGTGTACAAAGATTCGTCGCGCGTGTACGATCTTTTGAAAAAGCTGAAAGGAAGATTATTCTTTTGGTGCCTTTCTTTTTTTGGAAGTTTAATATTATGTATGTGTATACGGATGTCTGAGAGAAAATTTAAGATTATGGGTACAAGGGGCGTTATTATATGCTTCGTGGTAGGTATGTACAGCTCGAGGTGTTTCAATTAATACAGTGTAATAACTTTTAGCGATAAAATATCATTTTTCGCGTATTATGAACGCTTGCGCGTGCGTGCCTGCGTTGCTATGTATACTCGTGTGAATTTATTAAGTGGCTGCCATTACTAAGAACATTTGTAAATACACTTACAGCGCGGCGGTGTATGTGCGGCGATCATATAACGTAATTTTAATTAAACTGATATTTTAATCACGTGTTTGCTTTCCCCTCGAGCGCGCCATTTATACGCCGGGGGAAGGGATATTTCTATACGGTTTCGTTTCACATTAACATCAAGATTATTTCTTTTATTGCCGCGCGCGAAATAAGTCAGGCTTTATCTCCGGCAAATTAAATTATTCGCAATGCCACTCGACGAGGAATCAATAAAGTAACTTTAGAAAGTTATATACCCTGTGCGAG
>JAPYZO010006942.1:0-10266 GCA_030522905.1 Torymus flavipes | reverse complement strand
CTCTGTTGAGCTGTTGGTACTCCAGGCTTCTGAATACCAATTTCAGTACCATCAATTATTCCTCTGGTACCAGGAAATTTATCTCGGAAATCATTTGGACTAAAAAAATTAACCAATTCTTTCGATGGCCATTGTGACACTTTAGACCATTGCAGTTTCATGAACCTGATCCATGGAATAAAAATATTTCCAACTTGTTTGATGCGAATATTAAAAAGTAAACTTACTTCATAATAAGTTTTATTTTGTTTTAAAATCATTAACGTTAGAAAAAACTGATCTAAAACCGAGTCTAAAACACTTATTTTTGGTTTGGTTTGGTAAATGGAGTTAAGTTCATAACATGCTGCACCTCATGTTTGAAAAACAAATATAAATTTATCATAATTTTCTAATCCTGTGTAAAAGTGGAGTGCTTTAGGATCTGCCTTGAAATTGTTTACAATAACATTGAATGGAAGTTCGGCTTCTGTATTTTGATCGTCTATCCCATTATCATTTTTTTCTTAAATTGCGTTCATCTACACTTGGTTTTAAATATAATAGAGATTCATTTGAATCTATTTCTACTTCTGTAACATCGTTCACTAAATCTATTTCATTTTCAAAAACTATACCACTTTCACATTCATTTTCAAAATCTATACCACTTTCACTTTTATTTTCAACAAACAAATCACAGTTTTGTTCACCAGATGTGTCGATTTCCATAACCGGCTCCTGTAGAAGTTTATGTGCATGTATATCCTTTGTAACGGGCACTATGCCGTACATCAACTACGTACTAGTAGATTGATTGTATTAGAAGGAATTCTGTTTATCGGCATAATCCCCCGCCACGAAACGGCATCAGAGTCGCCATCTCACGATAAGTGTTATAATGAAATGGTGATTTACATATATTAACGCTCTAGCGCCGGTTATCACGGCGGGGAATTTGAAACCCAATCCTTTTTATGTTGCTAATAATTAAATGTTGCATGCTAAACTAACATGAACGATTAATATAATTAACACATAAATTATCTAAATAGAATACATTAAAGGTACACTAATATTCCAGCGTGATATAAATGTTAAATTTGAACTTCGCGCTAATTACAGGTGGGGAAGAAACTTCTAGAATTTTGGAAATGAGATAATTACATCATCTCCACGTATTATCTAGCGAAATCAGAGAAGGACAGCATGATAGGTGGCGGTATAAAGAGAGAGAGAGAGAGAGAGAGAGAGAGAGAGAGAGAGAGAGAGAGAGAGAGAGAGAGAGGAAAGAGGGAGAGGGCGAGAGAGAGAGAGCGAGAGAGAGAGAGAGAGAGAGAGAGAGAGAGAGAGAGAGAGAGAGAGACCGTCGATACCACGATACTATCCCCTTGAACCGTCTTAGCTCCCGGACACTTTTTGGGGCGGTTAAGGCTTTTATCGCGGCGATTTTTTCGGGGTCGGTACGGATCCCTTCTCGATCGATTACATGCCCCAGATATTTTAGACGAGTTCGGCCGAACTGACATTTATCCCAGTTCGGTTTCAATATCGCGTTACGAACTCTTCGCAGGACTTCGCTTAACAATCGTACATGCTCGTCGAAGGTCGAGACGACGATGATGATGTCATCTAGGCAGCAGAAGAAGTTTGGCTCCAATTCTGGGGTGATGATGCTGTCGACGAGGCGCTGGAAAGCAGCTGGAGCGGAATGCAAGCCAAACGGCATAACTTTAAATTGCATCAAGCCGCGATTCGGGACAGTGAAGGCGGTAAGGGGTTTGCTATCCTCGGTGAGCGGGATTTGCCAGTATCCATTTTTTAAAATCTATGGTAGACAAATATCTCGCACCTCGCAATTTATCCAATGTAGCGTTGATTTGTGGTAGCGGCTAGGCATCTTTTTCGGTTACCTGGTTCAACTTCACAAAATCTATGCAGAAACGGTATTTTCCTTCCTTCTTCTTGGCCAAAACCACTGGTGAACTCCGTGGACTGTCGGACCGCTCGATGACTCCCTCGGTCAACATCCAGTTGACCTCCTCGTCGATGATTCGTTGCATTGCTGAGCCGATACCGTTGTTTAATCGGTGAGGAATCTTTCAGTTTGATCCGGCAGGACGTAAGGTGAGTAGGGCCGGTTACGGCATCGAATCGTATCCTTTCTTCGGCAACCAAGTTCTCAATGGTCATACTCTCGGTCCAACTTCTTCAACGGTGAGATAGCGGCGTGGGTCGGCTGATCCTGGGCTCGATCTCTGTCCGCTGGTGAGTCGAGCCGACGGTCGTTTCCGGATGGACGGCCATGATAGTCTCTCGTGTAGACTCCATCCTTGCCACATACGGAGCAGAACAGACGGGGGGTGTTTCTGCACTCCGCGCGAGTATGACCACGCTGTTTGCAGAGCCAGTAGTGGTCTTTTTGGTGGTAAGGGGCTGATCCTCCGGCGGTGATTACTGTGTTCGGCTGATGTGCTGGCAATGAGGCTTTCTGTTCTCTGCGAACCTCCTGCAAGATGGCCTCGTGCTCCACGACGACCTGAACTAGAGTGTCTACGTCAGGAACTTGTTGACGGTGAATGTGCAGTCGATATTCCGGGCGCATTCCATAGTACAGATTGTCCACCTGATCTTCTCGAGGATAACCCCCGCGACGTCTCATGAAGGTTTGTAGTGTGGTGACATAAGACCGGATGGATTCTTGTGGTCGTTGTACCGGTTCAGCCACTTGTCGACTCAGGAGTCGTCGTTCGGACGGGGAGAGATAAAAACCTGTAACGTGGGGTTTTATCCCTCCCGCCACGCTACTATTATTTGTAAGTCCAGGCCGGAGACCGAAGTTCCGCCTGCCGCGGAGACACGGCAGGATAACCGTCTCCTGTGCGTGGGATATGTGTGTGTGTGTGTGTGTGTGTGTGTGTGTGTGGAGAGAGGAGGGGTGATTGAACCACTCTCAACAGATACTGGTAATTGACTTGTCTTTATTTCATTAGATTATTCTATGTACGCTCTCGCTCGAGCATACGCAATGCGCGTTATGAAGACGCGCTATGCAATTCGGAGTCGCTCTCCGATCACAAATTGTGAAGAGACGCGCTAACCGTCGCCGGGAACGCCGTCTCAATTCACCGGGCTGCGCGGTTCGGTGGACCCAGGCGCGCCCGTTTCTCTACGCGCGTTTGACCACGGTCGGCCTTAACAACGGTTACGAGTCCTCGTCTATTCTCGCTGTGGCCGCTGCTGCTGGTGTATCGGCCGTCGCGCTCCTGCGCTAACGGCGGATTCTCCGCGCTGCCAGCTACTCCAGCTCGGTCGTCGCGCTCTTGCGCTAACGGCGGTTACCCGCGCTACCCTTCTCTGCCCTTGGAGACGGCCGTCGCGCTCCTGCGCTGACGGCGGTTAATTCCGCGTTAGTCCCCGATGATGGCGGAGCTGCGAAGCGAGGGATCGACTGCGTGGCGTGGCTGCGTGTCGACGTGGTTTAGTGGATAGCTGTACTACGCGAGCTCCAAATCGGTGGCTATCGCGTTCAAGGTGTGAGCTCGGACTGACACTCGCGGCGCGCTCTCCGGCCTCCAGGCCCGCGCGACGCCGCGAAGGGCCCCCCTCTCGCGCTTCTCTTCCTCTCTCTACACCGCAGTCTCATCGGCGTCGGTTTGATCCTTGCCGTGTTGCCGTCGCCGCACCTTACACACAGAAAACACAGCGCCTGTAGTTTTAGCTACACTGTGCATGTATGAGAGCGGCGGCCTTGGCAGAGAGAGTCAACAGTAAGCCCTTTACGAGGAATTCGCCCATACTGGCGCTTTCCTCGTCACAAACCTCGCAGTGATTCTTCAAAGTGAGCCCAAGTGTGACACTCGCTGGCCAGATTTCGATACCACTGAAGGGCATCTCCTCATAGAAGCTCGGGTATTCCTTGTAGCAGCTGCTCGTCGCTGATTCCATAGGCGGTTCTTAGTTCTTCCACTCTCTCGAGGAAGGAATAAACATCTTTTCCTTCAAAATGACAGTTCCAATTGCGCATCTGATCCACGACTCGTCGGCTTTCGTTCATTGGAGAAAATTCCGGCAGGTAGGAGAAAGCGAGAGCCTGTTGTCCGGGTGTCGGGGTGGACATTCTCGGGGCGTCGTATCTACTACTGGATGGGGCTGTGGTTGTGGTGGTAGGTATGGTTGTAGGAGCGGTGGTCATCACTGCAGCGGAACGGGTGTTCAGGTCGATCAGGGGTTGGGTGAGCAGTCGCTGTGGAGGTTTCTGGAACTACGTTCAGTGCGGAACGTTGTTGACCCTGGGGTACATCGGGCTTCTGCTCCAGGCCCAAGTCACGGGTTTTGTCGATTTCTTCTTTGTAGTCCTCCTGGTCAGTTGGTTTGTCCTGGAATTCTTCCTCGTGAGTTCTTACGTACTTGACTAGGCGTTGTCGGGGTACTGCTACTGCGCCTTGGATGTCGCACCCATGTTTCTCGAGCTCCTTGATGAGTTCTTCTTTCCTCAGCTGATAGATCCAGGAGACGGCCATGATGACGATGATGGACCCTCAACGAGTTTACAGGAAGAAAAATAACTTACTTACTAAACTTAAATCTAATATGTACAAATGCTCACTATCGCAACTGGAAAGGTAGGATAAGTTTATTTTCTACCAGTTGGTACACAAGAAAAATAAGGTCACGTATTTGCGTGTTAAACTACCCGGTTAAGTGCGTTTTCTGGAATAACGGTCCCTGTTCGGGCGCCATGTAACGGTATAACTCCGCCCCCTGCCGGATGCTTCTGGAGTTTGACCAGGATTATAAGATGGGGATTGTGGAGGTTCAGGTGGCTTGAAATAAATCGTTTCGATATCAGTATAGGAATAATAACAAATTTTAATTATAGTATGACAAAGGATAAAGAAGTAAATAATATAACAAGAGTGTAGTCAGAACTAAATGGGGATGGCGAGGCTCTAGTCTCGCCGTTGTCTTAAGCCACCTGGAACAAAGAATACCAGAAAACGCACTTACTACATGTTAATTGACATTTTGCACGCTTACGGCCTCTCACGGTGGGCGGTTCGGTCAAGGGATAGTATACTAGGATTCGTAAACGGTTTGCGCGGTGAGGGATATCGACTGGACCGGATTTCGTAACGTTAGTACGTCACTTTCTAGTCTCGTTCCGCGTTCCGTTGACTAGGGATGAAGTTAGACCCTCACCTCGACACTTGGGCGCACGAAGCCCGGGTGAGAGCTAACCCGGAGCTTGGTTTGTCTCTGCCTCGTGCGCTCACGACGACAGAGGCAATGCCTGGTTCCGGTATTCCGGGTGTCGAACGGTAAGGGTCCTTACCTCCCCTTAGGGTCGTGTGCTCACGTGCCCTAGTGGAGATACCGATTCGCAACCCTGATCTGGCCTGCCCCGTGAGTGCACGATGACAGGAATAGACCTGGCTTGGTTACTCGGGTTCCGGTCGCTCTGGTTGTGTATTGTTCCTCCCGGTTTACGTGGGCGCACGTTGAACCTAGGAGTCAAATTCCTGGAGCGGCTCTACTCCTGACGACTTGTGCTCACGACGGCAGCAGTAGGTACCAATCCGGAGAGAGTCGGTAGTCTAGGTCAAATCTATAGTTCGTGACAGTCGGATAGGATCGGTATATCAGTTGTCTAGTCTGTGTGCGCACAGTGCTAGGGACTTTGATGGGACTATGTCAGGGCTGGTACGGCGGCGGGTTTCGCGCAAGTCTGCGCACGTCGAAGTAGCGGTGAGCGCAGTCGTTAGTGCGCGCGTCTCCTGCGTGCGTCTCCTGCGCGCGTCTCATGAGCGTGGTAAGACGGCGGCGTGTGCGCGCCAGTGCGGTGGCGAGATGATCGTGGACAAATGAGGTTTAAGGCGGGTCTTCATGCGGCGTCGTGGGCGCCCGCGCGCAAGTAAATTATTAACCTAACCCGACGCGGATGATTCAGCAACTCGGCCAACATCCGGTTGACCTCCTCGTCGATGATTCGTTGCATCGCTGGATTTCGGAGCCGATACCGTTGTTTAATTGATCCGGTAGGACGTAAAGTGAGTAGGGCCGGTGATGGCATCGAATCGTGTCCTTTCTTCAGCGACCAAGTTCTCGATGGTCATCCTCTCGGTCCTGGAGAGATCGATGATCCCGGTGGGTAGGTTGACTGTGCACAGCGTGCAATTCGGATCCGGACTGGTCGGGTTGACGGATTGCCCATTCAAGATCAGTTGCAAACCTAGTAGCTGCAGGGTATCCATTCCTAGGATGATCTCGTGCCCCAGTTGATGCATCGTCAGGAAAGTACAATTCATTTCCCTGCTGGCGATTATGAGTCGGTCGTGTGCGGAAGAAGTGTGTGAGGAACATTTCCGTCGCACCTACTCCAGAGATCCGCAAGGTCGCTACACGGTGAGACTGCCCTTCTCCAGGACCCCTGACCTCCCAGGGGCCTATGAAATAGCTGTAGCTCGGTTCACGCAGCTGGAAAAACGACTGCTGATGAACCCGTTTCTCCAAGCTTCCTACTCAGATTTCATGAACGATTTCGTAAAGCTGGGCCACATGGAACTCGTCCTTGCGGCAGCCGACCAGGACCGGCTCGGCTACTACATGCCGCATCACGCGGTCTTCAAAAATGACAGCTCTAAAAAGATTAGAGTCGTCTTCAACGCCTCTCAGGCGTCCAGAAGTGGACTGTCATTAAACGATTGTCTATTTCCAGGCACAAAACTGCAAACAGAAATAACAGGCTTCCTTTCAAGCTGGCGCTTCCTGCCAGTGGTCTTCACCGCAGACATCGTTAAGATGTTCCGCCAATTCCGCATCCACAAGGAGGACCAGGATTCGCTGCGCATACTTTGGCGCGACACACTAGACGAGGAGCTCCGAACCTACCGGATGTGCACGGTCGTCTACGGAACAGCCTGCGCACCGTACCAAGCCATTCGCTCGCTCCTCCAGCTAGCACAAGATGAACGTCAGCGCTTTCCTGAAGGCGCCCACATTTTTTAGACATCTCTCTACGTCGACGACGCCCTTGCTGGAGGTGAGTCTATTCAGCCGGCTTGTATCGCATAAAACCAACTTCAAGGAATCCTTGAGAGCGCAGTAATGCGGCTTGATAAGTGGGCGAGCAACGACTTCTCACTGCTACCTCCCGACTCAACCTCTTCCACATCACTTCATTCCTTTGCCGAACCCAATGTCGTCTCAACGTTGGGACTGCACTGGAACCCTACTGATGACTTCTTTTGTTTTAAGGTCACGCTAACACCAGTTCCAGGCAACGCAATCAAACGGACGATGTTGAGCGAAGCTGCCAAATTGCTCGACCCGCTAGGATGGTTAGCACCAGTAGTAGTTGCAGTTAAAATTCTCATCCAACGACTTTGGATCAAGAAATACGGATGGGATGAGCCCGTAGACGACGAGACGCGAACTGCTTGGCTACAACTATGTCAAGAGCTTCCAGTTCTTCAAGATCTTTGAATCCCTCGGTGGCTCGGCACTTACAGCACGAGCAAGTTCACGCTCCACGGATTCGCCGATGCTTCACATGCTGCGTGTTACTACTTAATGTAGTTTAACGCGCAAAGAAAACTCGGTTTGTTATAAATAAGAATCAATTTATTTAAGTCAAATTTGATTAACAAAAATACGTCTTAACGATAACGCTGCTGAATTAGCAATGACAAATTCGCTCTTTTTTCTCCCTTAACGCTTCTTCTTTTTGAGAGAGCTTTTCATCTGTTTTATCAACGTCTCCTTGACAACCCTTAGAGCGTCTTGTTAGCTTTCCGTCCGCGAGAGCGCCACCTGCTCTCCCGCCCCGTATGTCTATCTTTTGTCGGCGGCTCTGGCAACCGGTGATAGAATTGAGCGGCCCCGAACGATGACCACCCACTCACATCGCCGTGCACGTATGCTTACGCAACAAACCTTATTTTTTGTTGTGCTGAGACGCTCGCACCTCCCTTCTTAATTCCTTTCTTTTTAAGCGCTTTCTGTCCTATACCTCCTTTCACATTTTTTTTTTATAAAAAAACACCTCCTTCCTCTCTCTCACTCTCTCTCTCTGAAAAAAATTAGCGACATTTTACGCTCGATCGGGAACATCCTTCCTCCCGTACAAAACTTCCGGGTTTCGTACTTCCGAAAAACGTACAATTTTTCTAGACGGCCTCATAAGTGTTCCATTTGCTGTTCGCACTTTAACTATACGTACTTGGCCGTCTTGGCCTGGAATAATTTGCACAATTACGCCTTTTCTCCACTGATTCCGTGGTGAATTGTCATCCAAAATAAGCACTAAATCACCTACTTTTAAAGGCGTATCATCTTCATGCCACTTTTTTCGTGGAATCAGTGTAGGAAGAAACTCTCTTAAGGGGATCTGAGTACCGACGTTATTTTTCAAACGAGTATATCTCACGAAAATACCAATAGAATCATCCAGCAAAAATCTGAACATAGTGTTTACGTGTACGGAGCGCTTGACAAACGTGTTATTCCAAGAAAATGATGAGAGTTTATTTAATTAAATAAAAACCGTACTGTCGGTAAGTAGGAATCTGCAATTGACCTACTTTTAAAACGAGCATATCTTACGAAAATACCAAGAGAGTCATCTATAAAAAAATCTGAATATAGCGTTTACGTGTACGGAGCGCTTGACAAACGTCTTTTTTCAAATAAACGTTTGAATGTTGATTTAAAAAATTCTTGAAATTAGGGTTGCACATCACCTTAACCATCGACGCCAAAAACAATCAGCATAATATTGTGCTGTTTTCCATTGCTTATTTGTACTAAGTACTTACGCATCGCATCGCCCGAATCTTATTTCGCCTGAAGATGACCCAATGAAAAAATGATTGTGTGTAAGCGCTTCTTGACCTCTCGGATCTACAGTTACATAGGTAAGAGTTCGCGAGTTTACACAATGTTCTATGTCTAACAACGTTGTTAACAAAACTCCTTCCCGCGGAGCTTGGTCTTTTAATATTACATTTAGAGCTGATTTTACCGATCGAATTAATCGCGATATGCGAAGCACTTGGCGGGTTCAGTGAATCTCCTTCTGAGTCGCAAATTTAGTCATTTTTTCATTGTCAATCTCTTTTAAGGTTTGTTTTAATTCAGTACTCATCCCTTTAAAATTAGTACCATTGTCGCAATATATAACTAATGGACTCCCTCGACGAGCGATAAATCGCTTCAAGGCCATCATAGCGGAATCAGTACTAAGGCTATGGGCTAATTCAATATGGATGCCTCTAGTAGTCATGCAAGTAAATAATGCGCCATAACGTTTCTCACGCCTTCTCCCTATTCGCACCTGCATCGGGACAAAATAATCAAGGCCACAGTGTGTGAAGGGTCTAAGACGGTAAGCTAAACGTGCAGGTGGCAAAGCAGCTTTGGGTTAGCTGGTTTTCCACGATTCATTTTGCAAACAATACATTTACTCACTAAACTGCGTAATCCTTGACACAATCTTACTATCCAATATTTTTGCCTAATTTCATTTACTACACTTTCGTGACTTCCGTGGTAAAACTTTTCATGATAAAATTTAATAATTAAGCGAGATAAAATTTCGTTTGCATCTAAAATAATAGGATTTGGCACAATATCATTGTTTGAGAAATTTATTAATCGACTTTTGGGACGTAAAATACCTTGCTCGTCAATATAACAACTTAAATTCAAAATTACCCTATTTTTAGGTAAATTTTTCGAAAATTTTAGAGCAGAAATTTCTTCAATAAATGAAATACTTTGACTCAACTTAATACAAATTTCTTTTGCTTTCAACCGTTGTTCTAAAGGTGTAAATTTTCTTTTGCGCATATGGTTGATCGCCTCAAGAAAGCGCGTGACTACAGCCAAAAGTCGATTATATGATGAAAATTTTGAAAAATCGATTATGGGACTTTCGTTGTAAACGTGTCCCACGACTTTTTTAACCTCTGACGTATTTACTGCTTTATTAATTAACTGTATCTTTAGATTAGCGTCCGGCCATTCAGATTCGGGTGTTCTTAAAAATGGTAGCCCTAATAGCCATCTACTTCCCTTGTCAAGAGCGTTAGGCGCGTATCTAGTCCCGTCGTCCGCGGGATTGTCTTTCGTCGAAATCCATTTCCATTCATCTGCATCGCAAAAAATATGGAGCTCGGTCTCGACTTACTGTGAATTTTTAAATTGATAACAGCGTTCTATGCGACAAGATTGGATTTTATCAAGTTCACATAACCATCGTTTCCAATTTTGAAATTCATTATCTCG
>JAPYZO010006937.1:0-13634 GCA_030522905.1 Torymus flavipes | reverse complement strand
TGCAAACTGCTTCCAATCTAAAACAAATGCCTCTGTCGAAAAAACAGAGTCTCGTTTACTTTGGCGTCACACGCGCGCGCATATCGCACCCCAGCGCTAATATTCCCCACCGATCGTTCTTCGCCTACAAAAAAAGGAGTAAAAGTCCACTCGCACCGACACACAATATCCGCGATACTCTATATACTCTCTCGCGATAAGCTGAAAACTGTTATAAAATGTATTCTGCTGACGGATTGCGCACGCGCGGAGAGCTCTGGGAAATGAGTTGGGCGTAAAAGTTTTTTTGATCGCCTCGTGAAATCGACTTTTATATACGCCTGACGGACGATACTTATGTTCTTTTTACACGTTTCTTTATATACGAATTAATAAAAATCGTCATCGTGCCGTTACATTGATACAGCAAAGCTTACGGTTGCATCGCAAAAGTCGCGTGTATAAATCCCCCGTACATTTAATAATTAAACCCGTAGAGAGTGAGAGATAAACGTCTCAAACTGACATGCCATATAAGTAAAGCCCTCTGAGAACGGCAAATTAGCCTACGCGACGTCTGTTAAGCACCAGCGTTGAAAGTAACCGTCACATTCTACCGGGTCAGCAGCAGCTGCAGTGTGGCACAATTAAAAGCGATAAGATACAAACGATCCTCCTGTCTTTACTTTTTTATGCGATTGATGCGCTTTTACGGTGAACGATAGCAGCAGCAGCTTAATGTCCGTTAAAATGTGCGCGCAGAAGGACGAGGGAGGAGAAGATGGTGGCAGTTCTGCTGGACAGAAGTCCGTTGCTACATCAGGGAGTGGAACGACAGCGCCGAAAGGTAGCGCATCGGGGACGACGAGTAAGAAGACGACGGAGCCGACGAGTGTGTCGACGACGACGACGTTGAAGTCGTAAGATTATCGGTTCGGTGTTGGTATTGGTTTGGTTGTAGGGAGAGGAGATTCGGTGAAAATTGTGATTGTAGTGTAGAGTTAATTGCATCAAGGACCCATGTATCACTTAATCAATTTTGTGATCACATTGTTTCAATATTGTTTCAATATTTTACAAATTGTTGCAATATTGAAAAAATATCGTCACAATATTGTGGAGAGTTTAAATAGGAAAAATTAAAACTATTCAAGAGCGTAAGCCGATATCAATTTTTTTTTTCATAATTTGAAAGTATTTTAAAAGTTGTCCTTGACATGGAATCCTGCCCCGACTGCGAACTATCAAAACAGAAGATGAAAGAAGTTCCCGAGATTAATTGTTTCAGCTTCGTATCTTTCCGTCTGTGAGAGCATAAAGAATTGAAGTTTATCTAGAACTATTTCAGGAAGTTACCGTAAAATAAGCGCTTGCGCAAGAAATTCCGCGGCAGTATCGCGTTACAAAAATACCAAACAATTTGCTAATTCATCATCGACAAAAACTTTATGTCGACATTGAGAGCTGTGTCAACAAAGCGGTTTATCTACTGCTTTACTGTTTTCCCAATTCCATCGGTAACAACCTCAATCATATTCCCAAAAATTTCAATTTAAAAATATCGAAGAAATTTAATGAAAATCATACGAAAGCATCGAAGCAAAATCAATAAAACAAAATCAAAGCAATTAAAAACCCTTTCCCCCATTCCAAACGCAAAAGAAAAACGCCACGCCACAAAAAGCCCAGCGACTCTCTCTCTCTCTCTCTCTGCAAGGGTCAACACACTCCCTTCCTTCCTCTCCTCTCCTCCCACCCTTCGCACACCATTCATTTCTTTCAAACTGTCTCTCTCCCTCTCTACTCTTTTTCGCTTCGCTCGCTCGCGCGGGCGCGCATCGGTCGCGAATGAGAGGGAGCTTGCGGGCACCCACACGCACTCGAAATAGTCGGCGGCGCGTATAGTCTATCGACAATTTTAGTCCAAGGTGTAGGTTGACTGACGCAGATTGGAGGCCGCGTCCGCTCGCTCGCGTGCGCGCGGCAAAACAGGAAGCCTCTCCTGTCTCGCTTTTCGTGTGTTTTCGGAAAGCTTTCCTTCTACACTCCCCTCCCCCACTGTTGAGCAATAGGAAGAGACGAGGATTTACGGTGTCGCGCACGATGCGCACATATCATAATTATATTTAGATGATTGACCCGATGTATGCGCGGAATGATCTAGAGATTATTTTTAATTCGGATGGTCGGGGGGAAGGGATGAGCGACCGAGTTGAAGGAGTCCATAAAAATATTATTGTGAATACTTGGTGGAGTGGCGAGGCTGTTCAGAATGTTTGTGTTTGAAACACTTTTCTTTTTATCTTTTTAAATCTTGGCGCGAGGGAAAAGATAAATTGATGGACACTGAGTTATTCGTAGATTTGCTCGGATTAATTATTTTTTATATACGCGAAGTAATTCGCGTGGAATGCTTTTATTTTTGTAACGGGCGTTTAATTTATTCATTTTTGAGGAAATATTTTAGGTTGAGGAAACTTATATAGAGGTGAAATTATGAAACGAGAATAACGATAGGGTATTATGAGAAGTAAGTGATGGATATTCAAGTTCAATATAAGAAGGATTTCCTGTCACTGTGCCACTTATACTCTTTATACATGAACTATAAATTGTATTTATTCAGTTAAAGAAACTTTTTGGAGTAAAATATAGTGTAGATTAAAATCACGCGATTTATTAATTAATCGTGCCTCGGGGTAATTTTTCAGAGAGCGCTTCATCAAAACAATCTAATCTAAACTACAATTTTGTCTACCCTTTTGATAGCTGTTTATTTATTGGTTTGTTTACGCAACAATTAGACAAAGGCAAAACAAACAAAACTGAAAAGTATGTAAAAATAATTTCTCGCTCTCATAACGACAACGTACATTTTATCACGTTAACTTTCCGTATTCTCTAACCGACCAACTCCCTATACTTCAACCAAACCTTGCAAATCCAATAGAAAAGAAAAAGATTCTCTACTTTACAACCATCCTTCTCCCTTCCTTTCTCTTTCGCAAAGAACGACCCTCACGGCGGGTACGACGTCGGACGCAGCCCACAAGCTGGACATTATTATACCAGCGGAGGATCTGCGCGTCTGGCTGGACTGGCTGACGAAGGTCGCCGAGACGGCGGCGTGCGAGTGGCACGAGTGGCTGCTGCCCCGCATAAATCTGGCGCTCAGGCTGAACGAGCAGCTGCTCGAGGCCCGCCGGATAATCGAGCGGGAAAAGGTGCGCATTATATACGCGGCGTGTAATAAAAGCCACACGTGCGTATTAAGAGAAATGTATATCATATAACATATAACGTGCGGTATTTTGCTTTGTTTGAGGAACCTAAGAGGGACGACGGCGATGAGGACCAGACAGAAGAGGAAGAGGAGATGGAGAGGAGCAGCGGTGATCTTGAAAAATCCGGTGGGTGCCAAGTTATTTTCGATCCGGGGAAAGATGCGCGTGGGTATAAGAGAACGCGGCGCGTACGGTAGCGGGTAAATTGGATGTGAGCAATTTTGTAGAAAATATTGCAATTTTTTTTTGGGAGGGTATTTATAAGTGTGATTAACTCTGTATTGGTTGTTTGACGTCACCTTAAATAACAAATTGCAAACGGATCTCTGCTTCGAATGTCTCTCGCTTGAGCGCACGTCAAAGCAGTAATGAAATCAATTAAGTTTTTTTTATACATCCTCGGTAAAAGATTCACACGTTTATTCATCTACCAAATCTCTCTCTCTCTTTCTTTATCTCTCGCAGCGAAAAAAGGCCTTAAATCCAAACGACAAAGCTGAAATTCCGTATTAAACTTGGCGCGACAAAGAAGCTACCGCGCGCCTCGCGATTTACATGCATACATATTTATCGCGAGCGCGAGTACGGGAAAGAAAAGAGCTCTCGCGCGAGCGCGAAAACGAATGTAGACGCGCGGGCGGTCATTAGATGAAAAAGCAAACGCCGTCTCGAGTTTTATCTGGGTTAAGGTGAGAAAGTGTGTGTGTGTGTGCGCGCGCTTCGGCGGGCATTAATATTAATTGCGCCTCTCTCTCTCTCTCTATCACGTGCGGATGTAGGAAGGAGAGGAAGAAGGGGTTGAGAGGGCGAAGGCCAAACACGAGATATAAGTGTCTTGTTTACACGGGCCGCGAGCAAGACGGATCGTCGCGCGCGCGTCATCTATAGCGGTTTGCAGCGGTGAAAAATGCAACTGCAAGAGTTGTTTACGGCTATGGCGACGTTTTATTGTTGTTGCGGCAGTATGGATATTGTTCGGGGTTGCGTTGGTCAAAAGTTTTATTAGACCGGTGGGAAAAATAAAGTTGAAGTTTATTTTTGTGTTATATGTCGTTCTTGATAACTATTCGAATAAACTGGCATTTTAACTGCCGCGTTATTTCATTCACTTTGTATACTAATTCTTTTTAAAAGCGAAACGCTCGAATGAAATTTCTTTGTTGCCCGTTCCGCACATAAATTCCTCTCCAATAAAGTAATTCCTTTCGCTCGCAGCAAAATTAATTTCTCAAAAATAATAATAATACACCCAACGACCGAAACAATCATTCGTCAACCCCGCGCGTGTTTACATCCATTCATATACTTGCGCGCGTGCGCGCACTCTTTTTCACCGTCGAACCAAATCTCGCACAATGCAGCGGTACCAGCAGCGCATCATTTTTCAGCGCGTGAATTTTTCAAAGCCCCAGCCCCGAGACATTGCTCGCGCGAAAAATCGCGGCTGCCAGTTCGAACTTTATATTTTGACTTGGAAATTGCCACCACCGCCGCCGCTTGGCTTTTCTCGAGTTTCTTTATTGCGACGCCGATGGGACGGAACGTGCGGAGGAGGGGGAGAAGGAAATGCGCGACCGCGCTGATTGATATGGCGCAATGCGTGGATTATGCAATTTTTGGGGGCCGTGGGGTGGGACGGAAAGGGATGGATCGCAGTGAGTATTTTGAGTTATTTACTGGGGAGTGCGTATGGGTCTGTTGTTTGTTTACTGGGAAATGTTTTGGTTTATATACATATGAAGTTTCTTTCAGATTTTTTTTATGATGATATTACCTGGGATGTAGAGTTATTGTGTTATGAAATTTTTATGCTTTTTTAAAAGTAATACTTTAGTTGGCCTTTGCAAAAAAATACAATTTTTGTAGAACGAGGGGGACAATTTATGCAGTCGTATAACTAGGCTGCATTTTTTTTAATTTTTTTTTTTTAAAATGAAAATTATAGCACTGACATAAGACAATGTAAGTTTATTACTTTCGAGTTCTAAGCCGCCGAGTAATTAAGCTTTATTATTTTCATTTAAATTGCATGTGCGAAGGGATCTCGACGTGCTTTACGACATTACCATTGCAATTTCTCTCGTGAAAGAGAATTAAGTATGACAATTACGAAATTTCCATGTTTCGAGGGTGGAAAATTAAAAATTACCGCCGCATTGTAATCGCACTGTGCTGAATTTGCCCCTTGAGAAGTTGCGATTCAAGGACCAGATTTGCAGCGAGCCATCGTGAAACCTGGCTGTATAAAGTTTACGGGAATACGGTGTACGGTGCTTAATTACGCGCGTCTTATGCTCGAAAGTAATAAGCTCATTGTATCTGTGCTAGCGGTATAATAGGCCGAGAAAGTGCACAAAATAAGGGAAAAAATAGTGACGGAAAAACGGCGGTGATATATACTTATATATATAGAGAACAAAGCTGAGTGACTAACACAAACAATTTCAAAAGCGTAACTTCTACTTTGAGTTTGGAAAAATGTTGAATCTCTTTTTATACGATGATTATTATAAAATTTCATATATTCTATAATATCTTTTTCTTTTATACTAAAAGACGCCCAAGTATATAATATTAAAATTCACGAAATGATTACAGCAGTTCGACATTGACAAGACTGTTAATCCCGAATATATTACAGAATTTTGAAATATTCGAAATGGAAATTCGCATGTGTATATTGGCAATAAAGGAGGGTCTGATGATTTACAACCCCGAAGAATTTATAAGGGATGATTTATCTCGAGTCCACAAGTATTCACTTTTGATTTGTATCCCGTATTTCTCCCAACTTTCCTCATTACAATTCTTTTACCATTATACAAACTGAAATTCCATCACTCCAATACTCAAGCTAATTACACATTGTTTTATTAAAACCTTCGACCTTTGCATCTTAAAGTGCGCATAAAACGATTTCGTTCACTTGAAAAAATCATGCCGCGCAAACCACTCTCATCTCCTTATTCATTCTCTCTTCAAACATTAACCCCGTCACCCTCAGCCGGCCAGTCTTAAACTCAATTCTTCGCCTACTATACTCGACCACCCCAACAACCTTCGCCGCGCTGAAATTTTGCGGCGAAATTGAAACGCTAATAATTGACGAGCTCACGCAGAACTATATGCAACTGCGAAGTTCCATTAATACGAGAAAAACACAAGCTCGCTAGCAGTGTCGCTAAAGAACGAAGCCGCTGCTACTTACTAGCTACGCCTTCGCTCTTGGCGAAGACTTTATTGGGTTTTCGATGTAGCGACGCGTACACCCGTTTAATTTCATTTGCGCTCGCGCCGAGATTAAATGCGACGAGCTGCTGCTGCTGCTCTCTCTTCGATTGCTCCGGCTGGAGGCTCTCTGCGAAATTATTCGGCCGCGATAATTGCTCTACGGGCTGCTGCCTTTTTTCCCCTCGGAGCTATAGGACACACGGGTTATGTGGACTGGTGACTGATTTGTAATGCCGTGGTCGTTAAGCGCTTTAGGTGTAGTTGTGTATGCGTCTGTCTGTGTGTGTTTTGATTATCGCGAAAGTCTGTTTCTTTTCAAAGTCGATTGATTGTGTTTCGTTAGTATTGAGAAAAGATTACCGTTTAGCTTAGAAATTAATGGACAGCTTGATTAGAATTTAGTTAGCATTAAAATCTTAGTATTTTCTTACAATTTAACTGAATTCATTCTAACTATTATATACTTATATAATCTTTAGACTGCTGCGCAAAATAAACTTTCCAGTCTTCAGGAAAATGTGAAACTTTATATGCACCTTATAAATTAACATAACCTATCGATCTTTGAAAAAAAAAAAAAAAACAATTTTTCATGAAAAATTTCCGGCAGCCTAGAGGTCAAAAGAATCGATCTCGCATGCATAAATTACCATATATTTCGTGAGAATATCTTTTATTTATTACTATACTCACAATCACTAATAAGAAGATACTACCATCCAGCTGCTTCTTTTTACAATTCTTCCGGCAGCCTTTGAAACTAAAGCGTTTTCGCCATTCGAACCGCGAAACATATCAATTAGCCTCTCGCAGCAGCGCATAAAGCGCCTCAAATGCCCTCGCAGAGCCGCACATTCGCCTCTTCCTCACTCGCGAGTGGTTGTCAAAAGCTCCACGACCATTTAATAAAGGCAGCGAGTTATACGAGAATTCACCTCTCTCTCGTCCCGATGAAATTTAAAACGCGCGCGTACACACACAGAGCGGCGAAACAAACTGCCAAGCCACGTGCAATGTGTAGGTCGCCGTTATACTTTGAATAGTCGTTTAGCCCCGCCGCTGGCAGTTAAAGGGCGGCAGGTTTAATGTCCGGCTGCTGCTGCTGCTGTCCTGCGTAAAACCGAAGGCGGAAGCAGAAGACCGAGCGACCGCTTTATGTAACACTAAACAGGCTTTACGGGGCTCTTTAGAAGATTGTAGGATCAGCCGAGAATTCGGTCCCTCCTCCTTTCCCCTAGGGATATACACACGTATGTGCGTATAGAGAGAGGGTTCTTTATCGGGTACAAGAGGTGGCCATATGGATGTTGACGTGCCCGAGTGACGGGCAGCTAAGACGAAGCTACGTGTGAGTACGTATACAGTGGTGTAGTGTATAATATGCTGACGCGTGATTTGATTTTGCGGGGGGTGGGGAGTAATGGAACGTTCGCGCTTTGTCGATCTCGCGAGTCATGTGCAGCATCCTAATGAAATGCGAGCGATATATGTAACTGACGTGTCGGCTCGACCCTCCCGTCCCCGACGGCGGCGCGCATTACACACTTTGGCAGATTGTTTATTTGTTAAAGGGCGAGAGAGAAGAGCGTTTGAGGCAGACGTTGATATCCTGCGTTTAATTTCTTTTTTTGTTCGGGGGGGATTATTTCAGTGTCAGTTTCGGAGTGATAAATTTAATTTTTTTTTTTCTTTTTTTGGAGGTAAAAACAATGAATAATTTGAAATTGATCGTGGAAACTTGAAATGCGTGTAGTTGAAATTTGGTGAAAGGTTCGCTATGATACGCGTGTGTAAAAAAGTTAATAACAGTTTTATTCTTCAATTCCTGGCTTTTGATCAATTGTGTCATTCGGAAAAAAAAAATTATTCCAAAAATAAACTGTAGGTCAACCGTTGACGTATATTTTGTAATTCCGTATATACGCTCCTAATTCTCATAAAAGTTCGCAACGCAAAAAAACTAAAATCTCAATCGAAATTTTTCTCAAACGTTTCACCGACGTTCAAGAACTTTAATACCACATCAACCGGGATAGTCGTGATGATATATAGCTTGAAACGTCAAATTGAAGCGCTTAATCATCCTTACTAAATTCAAAATAGGCAAAAATTTCACGATTCGCGTTATATCAAAGCGTCGTCTTTTCTCTTTCACTCTCTGTCTCTTCATCCGCGAAATTTTATAGAGAGAGGCCGATGTTGAAATTAGCGGAATATACTGAAAATAATGGAAAATGACTGTTGTAAAGCGAAAGGAGCGGAAAGGGGGAGAGGTGAAATGGCCGCCCGTAAAGTGAAAAGCCACTATCTTCTATTCGTCATTGCTTTTTATGACGGCAGGGGGATAGGTATAGTGGCGTTTTAGAAATTTTATATTGATACTTCGGAGATTTATTTTCGTGTTCCGCAAGCGCCCGGCGCACCGTTTTACAACTAAGGTTATACAGCCGAGAAGTCAAATATTTATTCTCCACTTCCGCCGTTGCAATATTGCAAAAAAAAAGAATAGCGGATTTCGGATTGTATAATAAAAAGAACGATACGTCCGTTATCTTTTTTTTCCAACGTCGGTTCTATCCATATCAGCGACGCAGAGCATAGAAGACAAAGGACCCGAAATACAGCAACAGCAGCCGAGTAGCGACGAGCTCGAGCGAGTCACCGACTTAGAGGAGGTGGAGATGGAGGAGGGACGAAAGGAGGCCGAGGACGTCACGCGCTCAATTGCCACCGCGGCACTAGGGGTGGCAGAAAGCGGAGTCAAAGTGCGTTACATTCCTTCCTATATACCGCGACATCGCTGTTTCTGCTTCTTCTTCTTATTCTTCTACCTCGCGTGTACACTTATACATGAGGAAGTTATTTACGACGTGAACAGAAACTTGGGATTTCGTTAGCCAAAGTTTGGTGAACCGCGTGAAGCGCGATTTTCCGTTATTTGTCTTTTATTTCCCGCCCCTTTGTATAGGCTTTCTCTCCGACACAGCCCGAGTCACGAAGCTTATATAGCGATCGTGTTTATCGCCGCGTGATATAATAACGCACCTGTGATTCGGCTATGTCTAAATATAGCCCCTTCGCGTGTCCGGTAATAGGCTGTTAATGCCGAATTTTTTGTTTCATTTCAGGTTATTCCAATGCCGAGGGACGAATGTGAAATGCTCCAATTTGTCAGGGAGTTCAGACGTCAGGCGAGGAGATACCGGGTGCTTTATAACCGATGGATCGAGAACGCCCAGCGGGTGAGAGAATTCTCTGTTTTATTGGCTTTTATGTTTCGTTTCGTTTCGTTTCGTATTTTTTTTTTTTCGTTCGAATGAAAAGTAAATGACGAGGTGGAGTTATGGGATGGATATATGCGTGGAATTCGAAGTTTTATGTTGTCGGTGAATTACGGTATACAACATTTTTGATGGTTTATTGGCTATTTTTATGGACTTTGAATTTTCATGATATGTGTTGGAATTGTTTGTTGTCGAATAAGGAAGAGGGAGCAGCAACGTGTAATTGAAAAGTTCAAATATTTTTGTATAGAAATAAAGTTACAAAATTTTTCGACGGATCATTATTCAGATATCAATATTACTGGAAACATCCACGATTTTCATTCCAAACGCGGTAATTCGTTTAAACTCGAAAGTAGCAGCAGCAGCAGCAGCAACACAGATCTGATCGCCGGGAGAAATCGAACTCGCAAGCTCGTCCCGCGAACTTTTCATTGTCCCATTTGATATTCCCGCTCAAAGCCGCTCTCGGTATATATATCCGTGGGGGGAGGCTGCACTCGCGGGTGTGCGGCGGGAACGGGGAGAAAAAGCAATTTCAAATACTTCAGCGCGCGCGACTGTGGGGAGGGGTAGAAGGCAAAAAGAGCTCAATTTATTTCTAACCTAGGTAATAGAGGAAATCGCTGGCAAGTCGGAACAAGTGTACACTCATGAGGAAATTCCTGGCTTCTTCTACTTGCGCGAGAAGGAGGCAGACGTTGATATAGGAATTGAGAGCGGCGGCAGCGACTACGACGACGAAGAAATAGTGCGCAAGGATGCCGACGGCCGGGAAAGGATCACTTGCAACGACCTTCATTTATTTTTCGAGGAGGAGGAGGAGGAGGAGGAGGAGCAATGACGAAGCAAGGGAATTTTTAAGAGGATTGCGGGTTGATGAGGTTGTCGATGGGTTGGCATTTTTATTGAATATCACGAGTCCTTGAGATTGGTTTGTTATTATGAGTTTGGGATGCAATGCGGTTGATATTCAATTAAATGAGATTCCTTCGAACATTGTATTACCACGTGAGGGCCTTTGAGCTTCGAATATGCACGCGGAGAGAAGAACACGAGTATTATACTATCTCTATTTATTAATATTTTATGAATCAAACTAAATTTTCATAACGTCAGTTCAAACTAAAGCAATATATTTAACCTCTCTATCACTCGAATATTTTTAGAACTACACTTGTACAGAATTTTCAAGTCCCGAACCAATAAATCTTGCAAACCTAACGTCGATCGTACTTTACTTATGCATGTAACGAGACTATACGGGCTATTTCAATCCATTTCAACATATCTCAACTGCATAATTTTCTTTCGTCGCATTATTTAATCACAAATCCTCGTGTATATATACCACAAAACATCGACATTAAACGATAACACCTCGCCATAACCACAGATCACCCAGAGGTCCCCTGAAAAATGTAGCGCTCGCGCGCATTCAATCTGACAGATACCAGAAGGAGCGGGCGGCGTCAATGAATAAACCATCACGACGCGTCCAATATTTAAAAGCGATCTGTGCGATAAAAATGAGCCCCGCCACCGCCGCCGCCGCCGCAGCGTCGTCGTCGTAATCGCCCCCGCGCCCTTAACCCTCGCGCTGACACGTACGACCTCGAGGAAAAACGCGACCGCTGAATAATTTAACGATCCTCCGCGTTTTTGTCGAGAATCACGTTCAATTAGAGCCAAGCTAGTAGCTAGCGTTAGAGTAAGGTCGTACCGGAGATAGGGCTAATTTTGTCGGTGGGAGAACGAGAAGCAGCTCGCGCGTATTTTCGCACGTCGCGTCGAGGTGAGGATGAGACGAGGAGGCTTATAACGACGATTAAGTGGCGGCGCGGAGATTTATTTCGGCGATTGTGTAATTTTCTCCTCTAGGTTATCGCCGCGCGCTCTCATAATAGTTTCGAGTAGTTGGTATATTTTCATTAGAGCCGAGAGATATTAGAATGTTAAGTGCCTCGTTTTATTCGCGTGGAGGATTAAAAGCGGTGCAGTGCGCTGCAGCTCTCGAGAAGTGCTCGAGGTTTACGGGTATAAGTGTGTAAGCGCGGCAGTAGAGTAGGGACGGGTTAGGTCAGACTAACGTTGCCGTTCTTTTTCTATTTTATATACATTTTTTTTAGCACGATTTGAATAGGCCCTTTTTTAATTCGATTATCTATACAACAATTGATAAATTGTAAATAACCCTGTTAACTTGAATTAATTTATTATAAAAATTTTAACTCTCGCACACCTTTTGCATCAAATTTTTACCTCGATTTTACCGATCAATGTCGAATAGGAAGTTCACAACAAGTGCACATATTGCACGTATATCTTTCAACCCTCTTCCCCCCCTTCAAGATGTTTTTCTAACTCCCAACGCGTCGAAACATCCCCATCCCTCTCTTTCTCTCTCTCTCTTATCCCGGATAAAAATCTCGTCCCCTCTCTCGTAAACGACACCAACTGAAAAACTCGCACACCCTACGAGCATCCGTATAGTATACCGCGCGTGTCGCGTGAAATATTCATAGCCAATACGGAATCTCGGGACGTGCCAAAGGCCGAGGAACCCCTCGCTATTACTACTATATACTAGTATCCGCCACTATCAAGCGCATTATCGTGGCAAGCGTCGCGTAAGTACCAAATATCTCCAGCTATATGTAGGGGCGACCTTGACGCCTCGGATGTACGTATACTTTTTTCCCGAGGCGGCTTTGTGTATAGGGTCGACGGATGGGACGGTTTATCCGGCGAGGATCGCGATTGTGTCGCCGGATAAAATCCTTTCTTATTTTTATGATAACGAATGCGCTCGGCGAGATCGATAGCCGGGTGGGAAGAAGAGAAGTTTCGCGGCGAGGAAGTTGCGAAGGTCGCGTTATGATAATTTTTAGTGATGGAGAGAGGGAGCGGAAGAATAGGGTTGCAATGGAATTTTGGAAATTGAGGGTTGACAATGATTTTTTCTAGTTTTTTTTCTGTTTATTTATCCATAGCTCAATTACTTACTATGAATATTGGTTACAGTCTGACAAATTGTTGTAGAACATTTTTTAGTTATTTGCAATAACTTACATTATATAGTATTCGAAGGAAGTGACTAGCATGAGATATTTGATGGAAATGTCAGATAGTATGACTATCACGATAGTTTATGTCATGATAGTTTTGGATACTACTTATATTAATTAGTATTGATCAATCATGATAACAATTTGACTCGACTGATAAAAATAACATTAAAAAAGATAATATTAAGAAACTGAAGACACCAGTACTACATATCATTTCAAACATCTACAGACGTTGAAACCTCCATAACAACACAATACATCCCTATCGCGCATTACTTTAAACGGCCAACGGCGCACTTCATTAAACCAAAACCCCCCGGTATAAATCTTCGACGAAATACACGACTAACGCGGCTTGAGACCTCATTCCTCGCCAATTCATCGCGAGAAGCTTAAACTCGCCATCGTTCGCGCGTAACCTTCCATATACACCTACATGTACCCATACACAGCACAGCTGCGCAATGAGAAGCAGCAGCTATAACCCAGCAGTAAACATAAATTTCTGTATACGCATTTCTCGCGTGGCGTCGGGGTGGTAAAATATGTCGCGTCCCCCTTACTCCACCTGGCGCGCAAACGAGACACGCCACTTTGGCCAAGGGAAGATTGACGCTTACTGAAAGACAAGCTGTAGCGTAGCATGGAAATGAAGTAAGTATAACGTGCGCCGAGCAATTCACGAAACTATATAACACTCGCCTATCGATCGATTCGTGAGTGCGCCCATTCGTGAATTGACGGCTTTTCAGAGATAGTTTGAGGACGGGCTTCTTCTTTTTATT
>JAPYZO010006931.1:0-22722 GCA_030522905.1 Torymus flavipes | reverse complement strand
TTCCGACGTGTTTTCGGAATTGAGTGCGATCAAGTCCGAAAACACATTGCACTTCCGGATTTAGGATGCAACAAGTCCAAATTCCGAATAATTTTTTTTATTTAGTTTTTTATCGAGATGTACAAAGCTATTCAGGTCTTAAGGCAGAGTTTAATGAACAAGCTCATATGTAGAAGCTTAATGTAGAAAAAATAAGCTAATATGTAGAAAAAAAATCCTAAATAAAAAGAGTCTCAAAATAACTTATTATTAATTAATTTCCTGGGGACCGGCCAAAGGAAAAATTCAAAATTATTCAAAATTCAGAAAGTTATAGTCAATTTAAAAATTAAATTTTTTTAACCTCGTGAACGAATTTATGAATTAGCTATAATTTTCTGAATTTTTCCTTTGTCGGGTCTCCATGAAATTAATTAAGGAACAAAATGAGACCTTCAAAACTAAAATTAGTTGAGAAAGATAAAAGATTCCTATATTTGATCAATAATTGTTTGTCGTGGTGATATCTGTTTCTAAAATACCGACATTATATGAAAAAAAGTTATTTTTGTCATATTAAATCAGCATTATATTTGATTCAATTTTTAAGTCTATGATCTTATCATAAAAAGCCTTACAGGTATGTAAATTGAAATGTAATAAATAATTAGTTGTCAGATGAAAAGTTTGAGAAAAGAGTTTTGTGTAAAATAAATTCAAATAATAATTATTTATAATAATAACATGTCATTTTTTATATTCTTTATTTATGAGCTTATAATTTCGAAATACATCGAACAAAGTCACGTTGAACTCTGCTTTAAGACCTGAATAGCTTTGTACATCTCGATAAAAAAACTAAAAAAAGAAATATTATTCGGAATTTGGACTTGTTGCATCCTAAATCCGGAACTGCAATGTGTTTTCGGACTTGATCGCACTCAATTTCGAAAACACGTCGGAATTTCGGAATTAGGATGCAACAAGTGCAAAATCTGCAACCCTGATATGAATATTACTTAGCACGTACAAAAATTCGTTTATATTGATTATTATGGACATGCATCGTAATAAATAAAAATTTTATTGTATTTTATTTTATTTTTTTCCTCATTCGATGGGAAAAACTACAATATCTGACACACACTATTTGGTAGGTATTAATATCCTCTATCTCCATCTAAATTTACGTTAAAAAAACATAGGGTTTTTGAGAAAAATTCATTTTCCCAAAAAGTGCATTTTTTAGTAAAAATAGCATAATTTATGCATTTTTTATTTTTATGCAAATGTCATGCACAACATGAAAGAAGGAGCTAATCTGAGTAAGATCGCGTATAGTTTACCAAAAAACTTTAAAAAACTCGTAAATTGGCAGCTGTTTTGAAATGACCATGAAAAATAAAATTTGAAAGTAAGGATTTCGTAAAAAATTTTTGATATTCCCAACCGGATGTCATTTTTATAGTGCAATCCACTAATGAAAAAATACGTGTCGAATCATTTTTCGAGAAGAACAGCAATACTTTGATTCCAAAATGATCGGTGTGGAAGGTATACTCTGGCTGTTCGATTTGAGATGGATTCAGTCATATGCTGGATCTTATACTGATGCCTATTGCCACTCTGGCATATAAAATATGTATAATTTATACACATATATATTTTACTTTACGATTTTTTAAACTCATGTAAGGTAAACTGGTTCTGAATAAATAAATTAATAAATAAATAGGAAAGCATACAGCTAAAAAACTTTACGAATTAAAACAAATGAAGACATTTTCAAACGAGTGATACTCCATTCTAATCCTCTTTTAACACTTTCTGATGTTATTAAAAAAAAAACGCTGCCAATTCATTAGTCCGGGGCTTCCTCAAATTTAATTTTCTGATTCCTTTAATTAATTTTGTATAACAAAATTTTGTAATTTTTGCAACAATTTATGACAGAATTATAATTAAATTTATTTAGGAAGATTAAAAAGTATTGATTTTTACATTATGTATAAAATATATATAAAATAATAGGTGTAATTTATTATTTTAATTATGTATGAAAAATAAATAAAATAATTGATTTTAATATTATCGTCAAAACCTTTTAAAATTCGTAAATAACCTTTACTCTCAATTATATTTTCTTTGTGAAATTTCACACACAGGGGACTTGTTCCTAGTATTGTGCCGGTCCGTATTTGTGTGCCCTTTTTGGAATTTCCGATCTAAGAAAAAGGTTCTAACCTTAAAAATAATAAATGGCTATGACAAGAAAAAGTAAAAAGACGATTTATCCCATGATTACTCGTTTGGATGTATTATTTATTAATAATCGTTAGTTAAAAAGTGTCACTAATACGACTGTCGTCTGCTTTGAGAGCAGACTAATACGGTCACTTACCCTATATTGCCTATACCAACCACAACATTGTATATAAATTAGATGTTTCATACATAAAGCCGTACCCAAAAAATTATGATTTGAAAAGAGGACTAAACAGTTTCAACCACAAAACGATTTCATTCATAAACAAATGCTTTTACCATAAGGACAAAGAATAATAATATATTATATAACGTATAATATATAATATACAAACTCTAATCTCTACAAAATTTTAAAGAAATTAAAACAATTTTACTCTTGTTATTGTGCGACAAAGAAAGTCATTTTCTGAAATACAAATTTTACACAGATATTGTCTATATCGCATACAAAATAGTCTATAAATTCCAAGCTGATATATAAAGTGTGATTTTTTAAAATCACGATTTTGAAAAAATCGTAAAAAATTTATAACCTTAAATAGACGATTCTTTTACCTAAAGATTTATACGATAAATATACAAACTCTACATTTCCACAAAATTTCAATATGATTAAACCAATTTGTTTTCACTAGTTATCATGCGACAAATATATTGGACTCTGTAAGATATAAAAATTTTTAATATCAAATATCTCAAAAAGTAATCGTATGATCTTGATTAAAATTTACTTACATATTATCTATTTTACACAAAAAACTGGCTATAAATTTGTAGCTTATTCATGGAGCTGTTCTCAAGAAATTACGATTTCAAAAAAAAAGGTTAAAAAAATTTTAATTCCAAATATCTCTGAAATTTACGGACCAACCCTTTAGCCCAAAGAACTCAGCCGAGATCTATCCAAAATCTATCTCTAGGAGAAATTTCAAAGCGATTAAATAAATTTTATTTCCATAATCGTTGGACATACAAACCTCATTTACAAGACATTGAATGAAATAATTTTGTTGTCCTCAGGCCGCGAAATGAATTTTTACGGCTTGTATAGTGGCTTGTATAGTGGATTTTCGTCGTTTTTTAGACCTAAAAAGAGGTCCTAAAGTAACTGTTTTTGAACCGCTAAATTTGTTAATGCATGTTTCTTATGACTTTTTTATTCAAAAATAAATCCAGCATACTATTTTTATTTAAAAATCAATTTAGCTTTGCTTTTTAGGCTGAAAAACGCCGGAAATCAATACATGAGTCACAAAAAATATGGTGTGCACCTAGGGCTTAGTGGGCCTTTTGACCTCGTGTGTTTGCAGTACACCACACTCGGTCTAAAAAGGCCCACTTTTCGCCCTAGGTACACAATATACTATAGCATACTATTTTTATTTGAAAATCAATTTAGCTTTGCTTTTTAGGCTCAAAAACCCCGAAAATCAATACATGAGTCACAAAAAATATGGTGTGTACCTAGGGCTTAGTGGGTCTTTTGACCTCGTGTGTTTGCAGTACTCGTCTTCGGTTCGCAAAACGCACTCGCCTTCAGCTCGTGCTAGCTTACCTACGACTCATACTGCAAACTCCACACTCTGTCTAAAAAGGCCCACTTTTCGCCCTAGGTACACAATATACTATTGCGACTCTCATGTGGGAAGCGAAAATTCATTTTACGGCCTCCGGACAAAAAAATAGTATATACTACCATAGACGCATATTGTATTATTATTGCTCGTGCGTCTTTGGCAGCCTCGCTACGCTCGACCCCAAAGCTTGCACTCGCCGAGAATGATAAATTTTGCGCCCTTGATGCATAATGTACCATTTTCCATTTGTTTTGATTTATTTATGAATTTGACTTTGTTTTATATAAATAAAATAAAAATATAAAGATTATAAAAAAATTTTAAGTTTCGAAAATATTTTTTTCTCTATTCTTTATTTTTTTACAAGAAGAGAGATTTTTACGAGAAGGTATAAAAACAGAGCTTCAAAATGAAAAAAAAAACTGTTCAAATACGATAATTTTTGACGAAATTATGTTTACTAAAATATGCTCAAAATTATAAGAACGCATCTTTCGTCGAGAATGTACTGTTCTTACTCAAAATTTCATCGAGATTCACTCACTCCGTTGAAGAAAAAATAGAGTTCGCTTCGCTCGGGCGACAAACTACACCCGTTCAGGAATCATCCACTTTGCTCATTTTTATCGAAATATACTCTTCCTTTTTCGAGATCTGCATTTTCAATGACCTTATTTGTATTGCTTTCATTAGTTTTTCTAAGTTTTCTCTGATATCTCCAAAAGAAACTTTGTTAATGTCTGAAGCGATTTCGAGATTTGCTTTTTTGCAAGTGTATCAGCTAGTTCGTTTTCGTTTATGCCAGAGTGAATTTGAATGTGTGAAGTGAATGCGAATTTTACCGATCCTTTGTGTGATTTTAATATTGTCTTTAACTCTAAATATTTTGTTTAATTTCAAAAATAAAGGGATTCATTTTTACGGTTATTTTTGAATTACGTACGCTTCCAAGAGCGCTTGAGATAACTGTAAATATAATGTTGCTAGAGTTTAAATTCTGGCGATGCTGAGAACATCATTGGTACAGTCCAATTCATTCAGCTGAAAATATTGAAAATTTATTATCAACAGATCGAGTTATTGTTAGATTTAAAGTGGGACATTCGAGGCTGCGTCCACTGAGGGACAGTCGGATCTTTTAATGCCATCAATGAAGATTTTAATTTTCTTCAAAATTTGGTTATTAATTAACCCATTAACGCCCACGGGGACACTTTTTTCACCAATTCTTCAGAGCTCTCTAGATGGGAAATTTGGACCTCAAAAATTTTTGAACACATGAAATTCATAGATTTTTCATCGATCTTTTCAATGGTGACATCCAAAATTAGATAAAAAAATTTATTACTCAAAAATGAGTTTCAGTGTAAAAAACACCGAATTTTTTATTTTTTTTTTTTTATTGAATTTTGTATCAATTGTCCGTTATGGAATCATCTTGAAACCAACTTAGATGGTGGAAGAAATGTCTGAACTTCAAGAAACTGTACTTGGAAAGTTAATTTTGTCACCCGAATGATCCAAAATGGCGTCCGAAACGAGAATTTTCGCTAATTATGTTTAGGACGCTTTAACTAAAAAACTTATTATAAGTTTTTCGAAAAAAATTATAATTACAAAAAGGGCTTATAATTCATCAAAGAATACAATAGAATTTTTTCAGAATTTTTGGATACAATTTTGAAAATTTTTATTCTCAAAATTTTCATAAATTTAAAAAAATTCTTAAAGAATTCTTAAAAAATTCTACTGCATTCTTTGATGAATTCTAAGCACTTTTTATTAATTGCAATTTTTCCTGAAAGTTGATAATTTTTGAGGAAAATAATGTTTAAAAAAACAAAATAAAATTAAAGTGTCCCGATCAGCATCGGAAAATTTAATAAAGATTTTAATGAATTTTTAAAGATCGAATGCTTTTTTCCACTAAGTTTTTTAATAGAATTCTTAATGATAGCTTTATGTTATAACGAATGTCCGGCTCTAAAGCATTCATAAAGAATTCGCAATTTTAAAATTTGATCTTGTACTTATGCGCAAAAAGAAATTGATAAAGAAAACAAAGAATTCTTTATGTGCGCTTTCTACAGTTTAGAAAAATTATTTTTAAGATCTGTACGTATTCATAATGAACTTTTTATTCAACTGTATGTAAAATCAACTGTTAGATTTATCATTAAAAGAAATCATGAAGTAATCATATAGTATTCATGTAATATTCATAAAGAATTAGAACTGGAGAAGAGAAAAAAATGTGTACATTGAAAAATAAACATAATGAGCCAAAAAATATTGGTTATAAAAAATTACAATTTTGAAGTACAATATAAAAAGTGGCAATACGTATAATAAAAATAGTTATATATTTAATTGATAAAAATAAACATATATTTAAAATATATTACCTTGTGCCGCAAACCAATATACAATTCTGCAAGATTATACATAATCGGGGTTCGGTTCTTTCGGTCGTTAACGGGTCAAGATTATTTTCCTCAAAAACTATCAACTTTCAGAAAAAATTACAATCAATAATTTTTGAATTTTTTTAAATTTATGAAAATTTTGAGAATAAAAATTTTCAAAATTGTCTCCAAAAATTCTGAAAAAATTCTATTGTATTCTTTGATGAATTCTAAGCCCTTTTTGTAAATATAATTTTTTCGAAAAGCTTATTGTTTTTTAATTAAAGCGTCCTAAACATAATTAGCAAAAATTCTCGTTTCGAATGCCATTTTGGATCATTCAGGTGACAAAATTAACTTTCCAAGTACAGTTTCTTGAAGTTTAGACATTCCCTCCACCATCTAAGTTGGTTTCAAGATGATTCCATAACGGACAATTGATACAAAATCCAATAAAAAAAAAAAAAAAAAAAAAAAAAAAAACGGCTTTATTTACACTTAAACTCATTTTTGAGTAATAATCTTTTTTTTATAATTTTGGATATCACCATTGAAAAGATCGATGAAAAATCTATGAATTTCATGTGTTTAAAAATTTTTGAGGCCAAATTTATCCCACCTAGAGAGCTCTGAAGCAGTGAAAAAAGTATGTTCCCGTGGGCGTTAATGAGTTAATCATTTAGTTTTAATTTGTAATTTTTTTCGATAATCGGAAAATATGGAACGTTCTTTTTCACTAATTCTATAATTAACCAGCATTTCGCGCTAGCAATTTTCATCTCATGATGCTCGTAAGACAGAATGAGTCGGAACGGTCTCTCGTATAAGAGCCCGTTTGTCTCTTCTCTTTATGTTCCACCGTGACGTTCTGGCGTCCGTTTTCTTAATTATAAAATTGCGTTGGCACGTCGACGACCGACGTCGTTCACTCAAAACGTCGAATTGCAGACACGTTCCTTACGCTCTTACTCTACTGCTTTGTGCACTGGTCCGTACTATTTTTCCTGTATCGCACGTGTGTGCCAAAATAAAATATCGACTCTCCATGGCAATTTAGAACTGTCCAAGCAATTTCATGTAGCTCTTAAAGTTTTTATAATGGCTATTGGATTTATTACGTGAAAGGTAATAATTTACGCTACACTGAAAAAAGTGGATACTGGAAACAAGTAGAAAAATCCACTTGAATAGTATCTACTTGGCGCAAGAAGAAAACAACTCACTGAGAAAACAACTCACTGCGAATATACAGGAGTTTGATTCAAAATTATTGACTTCTCCCTTCGAAAAGAAAATTTTCTTACTTCTAGAAAATTTCCTCTTTCCCCGAGAAAATATACTTTTGTTATAATAAGCAATCCACTTGCGAGAGTAAGATGGTTTTTCTTTGCGCAAAGATGAAATCTATTAACTGCAAATAGATAATCTTCTTACTGCAAGTGGATTATCAATTGTTCTCAATAATATTTTTATTAGTCATGCCTTTTTAGGCTCAAAAACCCCGAAAATCAATACATGAGTCACAAAAAATATAGTGTGCACCTAGGGCTTAGTGGGCCTTTTGACCTCGTGTATTTAAATAAATAATGTACTTATAATAATTTGTCTAATAACTAAATTATAAAAATTATGATGACTGTAATAAAAATTATGATAATTGTAGCAAAAATTACTATGTCACATATTAAAAATTAAGTTATGAAAAATATTAAAATCAACTTTAATAATTTTTATTTTAATCATTATAAGTTTTGCTATACAACATAATAAAAATTGCTCTATCTATAGTACTTACCGCGTGGATGCCAGAACGGCACGTGTACGTTGAGGTTATGTTTCTCCCGTAATTTCAGATTGTAAGGCTTTTAAGTCAACAAAACATCGACAATGTCGATTAAATTATTTTATTTATATGTTATGCAAGTGAATTATATGTTATTTTTTTATATTGTTTCTATCAAATTATTATCAAAGTTCTTTCGTAAGCTAAGATAGCAAATGTATCAGTTCCAAAATGTAGTCAAGGTTCCCATGTGGGTAAGTGGTTAGTGCGTCCGACTGGCATGCGGAGGGTCTCGAGTTCGAACACAACAGCCGACGAAAAAAAAAAATTATTTCTTAATATATTTATTTTTTCATTACATCATTAAATATGTGATGTTCTGTGTATACAAAATAATGAAAAATAATAATTTTTTTCTATTTGAGCTCAGTTGACAAAAGTTAGAAAAATTAGTATATCTTAAAAATTAATAGAATTCAAGTAGTATTCACTTGTAGTAAAATTTCCTATATCATTTTTCTCAGTGTATAGTTAATATATTCATGGAGTATTTCGAAACCTTTTTTGTTCGCAGACCTTTGTCGAAATGGGGTTAACTTCCAGTTTAGATCAGGTGCATACAAAGCTATTACTTTTTAACTGGAATTTCATCTGATTTGTTTTAGATTTTCTAAGAATTCATACATCGCTTTTTTCCTGAACTCCTTTAATCAGAACGAAGTGCTTTAAAGGTAAAAAGATGAAAAGTTATTCAGGAGGTAGAGGTGAGAAAAAAATTGAATTGTACAGTTTATTTTAATTTATTTTCGTGAAGCACGCAGCTTGCTCGAATGCTCTAAAATGAAAAGGCAACATAGAACATCTCCGTTTGTATTTCACGCTGCCTATAAAGTAATAGCTGTCCCGTCATCACGACGAGGCGTCGCACAACGTGCTATGGTCCGAATCAAAGTGCATGACACGAATCACCGCATTCAAAGGCTACAATTCAGAGATGCAGAGTAGCTACAACATTCGAAGCGTGTACGCGTATATGTCCTCCCTTGAACTGTATATGCACGAAGAAAAAGATTCCATTAAAACTTAGGATTTTCTCTATTAAGCTGGGGATAAACTCAGAAGATGCAAAAAAATTATAGTAATGTTTCTGCATAATCTGATTCGGTCTCCTCATTAATTAAGAAAATAGTAATTTTTAATGGAATTTTATCTCCATCTTAAAGTAAAGGCTCTTAATACATCACATCCAAATTTAAATAAATAATATAAAAATTGAGCAAAATATTATTTTAAGATTTCACAGTGATCTATTACTAGGAAAATGTATTAAACTTATATAATGATAACCCATTCTCAAAAGCAGCGTTGTAAAAATGGTCAATTATTCATTTATAATTATAAATAAATTTAATTACTCTCAAGCGAATGAAATAATTAAATTTCAATTGTCAATGAACTAAACTTTAGTTATCAATTGATATTATATAATTAATAACTAAGTTATGAATTGGATCAATTTTAATTTTTCCTCGAATTTTTCCTCACACCGGGCCGAAAGTGCTTCATTCTCACTCGGCTCCGAAACAGAACTATCGCATTTTCGGCCTCGATATGAGGAAACATAGTATACGTTTCACGGGAGTAAAATCGGCCAGCCTTCGTAAATCGCCTTTGGCTCTGGTGTCAATTTATACGAGCTGTGGACTGTCCAAGTTTTTTCCTCCCTAGGTGCGTAATATACTATTATGACTTCACGAATACTCGACTCGACGTGTTTTAATAAAACCGAACTGTTTCTTCGAATTCGAGTCTCATATTAATCAAATTAATCGATTTGAATCGAATTATTGAAATCATGTTGAACTATTCAATTTCGGCGAACTCTTCGAACCAAGTCGGTACCTATTTGGTTAACTTCCAAACTTTATTTTAAAAATGTTTTTTCATCATGTCAAATATCTTAGTATTAAGCGAAGCGAGTAATGTACTACTCTAAATTAAGTATAGATATTTTCTATAGATGCTTATTCTACAGTTTGCATTAGACAAATTGGGTTATCGAAATTGTACCATTCTGAAATTGTGAAGTAAATTCTTTAAACATATTTTCTAAAATTTTAATATTCGTTGAGGTCATACTTTGTAAAATCGATTTCGACCTCATAAATTCTGGACATTATGAATATTTAATTTTTAATTTTTCACATTCCCTGTTTTCCATGATAAAAATTTCTAACATGTTACCTTTCTGAATAAGAATATCTTTTTTTTGATGCCCACCCAGCCGTGACACACATGGCTCAGCACCGGTGTCCGATAACGTGTTATTCATTGGTGCTGGCCGCATGATAGATGTAAAGAAAGCATGGGCGTGGAGGCATGCAATCGCGCGGGGATGCGCGACTTCTGCGCCCCACCACTCAACCTCATAAGTACACCTCATACCTCTGAGAAGGTCAGCGCGGTGCGTGCACAGATTCACTTTATCCGCATATAATGTACGTTCGGGTACTGCAGCGGACTCCACCTGCTCCACCCCCCCCCCCTCCTCTCGCCGTCTCACCCCTACCAACGCCCATGCGCCTTCTCCGTACGCAGCCTCGTCCTAGACCTAGCACTGCGGCTCTTTTTATTCCCTCCCTCTGCGTGATCCATTCTATTCTTTTTCATTTTCTCTCTTTTTCACTCGTGGCGAGCGTGCAGTATGACTCGTGGGCGTTCTCTTTATAAACCTTACACATCGCTCTTTGCTCTCCTCTATGGCTCGCTTTCCCTTTTTCGTGCGTTTTCTCATATCAAGCACCACTGTTTCTCGGTGCGCTTGTTTGTTTGCCTATGTAGTACGTGCAGCGCGCTAGAGAAGTAAAGTGCACGCATCTCATTGTTCGCGCGTGTCACGCACCGTCGGTGAAGACCGCCGTGCGATTTCCTGTAGAGACTGATACGTGACACTGGCTATACACTTTTCCCTCTTATGTTCCAACGGCAACTGCGAAGGCGATAATGACTCATTGGTTATTACAAACGACTTTTCGGTTATTGATAAAGACGTGTGTGCTTAAAGTGCTGTGCCTGACACGTGTTGTGGATTCCGAGATCGTATTATTGTTACCAGCACCGAGCAGAGGAGAATGACATCTTTTTGTCAGTTAAGAAAGCGTTATTGACTGTATTGACTGCTTGCAAGCTCAATAAAGCTTTATTCTGCGCTAAAAATTAATTTTTTGAGAAAATTTAAATCCCTCGATAAGCATTTTTATTGATATTTCTTTGTGCCCGGTACATAATATACTTCAGGCGTAAAAATTTTTGCTGATCGGATATGTCGTCGTGCGATACGAAAAAAGCTACTTTTCAAGTTCGTGCAAAGAAAAGCCAAAAATGTGCCCCATACTGTGGCTTTTTTTCGCGCGAAACTGGCTTTTCTTCGCGCGAGCTTAGAAGTTAATTTTTCTTCGTACCGCGCGTCGATGGATGCATCGATGAAAATTTCACATATTACTAGTAAACAACTTCTACTAGTAATAAATACATTTACTTATTCCGTAGATATCGTAATAAAAAAGTTATTTAAAAAACAAAACACACAACTTAAGCCCTTATTACATAAAAGAGTGTATTTTTGTGAAAAAAATAAAAATATTTATGAGAAAACTACTAAATTACATTCATTTAATGTAATTTCAACATGCAAAACATAAACTATATAATTTTCATCAATTTTGAACAAATTAAATTACATTAAGTTTTGTACGATATTAATAACACTTGATAGAGCTTCGGGAGCTTATCAAATCTAGCTCATTTACTGAAAAAGGTCCTAAGTCGACTTAGGCCCTTATTGCACGCAGCCCCTCATTTGGTTTCAGAAGCAGTAAATTACAGATTAACAACAGCGTGAAATTAAAAAGTCACTGCTGTTGATTACTCTTTAATATGCCACACTGATTTCCGACAATGCTAGAGTTTTATTCGAAGGTGACGCTAAATTGCAAGAAACATGTGAATATATTTATTTTTCTGCCAAGACAAAAATAATCGGCTAGTCATGAGAAAAATGTATCTGTTTAAAAAGAAAACTACCTTTCAATAGCAAATTGTTCTTGCTATCAACGACCTTTTACCCAACCATGCAATTAAATTAAAACATTTTTAGTACCAGCGTTTATTTTCCAAATAAATTAAGTTAAACAAATTTATCAGAAATTTATAAATAAGCAACTGAAAATTGTCTAAACTAAATTTTTTTCGTATTATATATGGGTCGTTCCTATACTTTTTTTAAAAAGTGTGCGCGGAGGAGTCGCCGATTTTGTCGCCGATTTTTTTTATGAAAGTACATATAAAAAAAATAATTTCAGCAAAATTTCAGACCCTTATGTCAATCCTAATTCCTGCTGGAATTTTTTTAAAACCTGATTTTTACCTGTTTTTAACCATTGTTCAAAAAATTCTAAAAGGCTGAAATTTTAACAAAATAAGGTCGATGGGATCTCATTTTTTTTGTCTTTCTTCAAATTTTAAGAAAAAAAAATACACTAACATGAAAAGGATGATCTAGGTTTTATTGGCGATCTGTGATATGGCCATATTGCATTTCATCATTTTTAGATTATCTTTAAACCTCTATATCTCGTAACTGGTACCATATTTTTGAGCTCACCAGATCTCATTTTTTTTTGTCTCAGCGAGATCTTTAATTTCTTTTTTTGAGAACCAAAATCGATTGATTAGACTTCGAGATACAGCAGGTTAAAGTTGACGTTTTTATTAAAAATCGCGAAAATCAACCGTGTTCATTGTCACAGTGTCACCGAATTTTAATTAAAAATCCTTAGCAGAAGTATTTTTCATTAAAATATGATGTCACCTTTTTATACTCTTTTCCTATCATAGGAAAAAGTAAAAACATAATTTTTTGTCGAGCATTATAATATCTAATTTTTTGTTACCTAAAATAATCAAAAATGGCTCTCTACTGTCATCAATTCTACGACCTTATAATTATTTTTGACATTTTTATGTAACACAGACACAAAGTTGGTTCCTAGACCTTTAAAATCCGTAGTCGCAGATATTTCTAGGACCACTAGAGCCAAAGTAGAGCTTGCGAAATAGGAAAAGTTTTATTTACAAGATCAACCATAAGTTTGGCATAATTGTCCTAAAAAAGTGCTGAGGCTGGGTATTTTGAAAATCTTAGGCTGTGTCTATATTATGCAAGAAGCACATGCAATCAGCCCAATAAGCGACGCGAGCAAGCTATGCACGCATGCGACGCGAGCAAGCGATAGTAATGCATTTAGGTAGTTTAAATTACCTATGCAGACTTTATAGATAATTAAAGTTTTAAATAAAAATTTAAGTAAAATTTATTTGTCATATTAATTTTATTTTAACTATTTTATAATTATTATCAAAGGAAGTAAATTTTGCTTTTAATGTTGAATCATCAATGGGTATAAAGCAGTGATATTTTCTTGTGTTCTGTATAGTTCGGGTCAGTTTAAAACGGCATTCTAGTACTTTACGCCATTCCTCAATTGTTTCTTGACTCACCCAAATAGATCTAAAAATCAAATATTCTATATTTTTATAACACTTAGTGATTTATTATTCAAATACATTATCAAATAATATAGTGAAAAATTCTGAATTATATTATTTTCACCTTATTCCATCAATATTTTACTAACGTAATCATACATGTCTTTTGGATTTAAAATTGGTTTTTACGATGTGCTTTGTAAGGATGCCCTGCGTACTGTTCGTTTAATCACTGCTCCACATCCATCACATGGACTTTTCCCCATGGTTGGTAGAAAAAAGTTGTGCTATTTAACTTTTAAGCCAAAATCCTCCTCGTGATGGCAGATATTAATGAAATTGTTCCTACAGTAAATAAATACTATCTTGAAGGTAAAAATTATAAAAAATAAAATAAATCTTTTTAATGTTGCGTGCATAATAATACAAATTATTTCAACTTGCAGCAAGAAGTTGTTGCTTTTTTAAAATTTGATATATAGAAAAAATAAAGAACTGTTTTATAGTAATTTTATCTTTAAAGCTTTTTTCTACATAATGTAAAATTTGAACTCGGGTGTAACTTGCAAATCAAGGATCTTTATGGATTTTGATACTTTCAGAATATTACTTTGACATATTTTTAATAATTAAAATTATTTTTTTTTCAGGTCGTAAAACTATAAAAGACATGCATTTAATGCTATGTCTATACTGCCGCCATAACCAAGAAGGTCTATAACTTCAAAAAAATTTACTCTCATAAAAATCGTTAATTTAACGGAAAACGATATGCTTTCAGGCTTCATATCGAAATTGCAGTGAAAGTGAAATTTTGAAGTTACAGACCTTCGTGCTTACGGCGGCAGTATACTAGGTATGCGAGAAGCGCAAAATTGTTTCGAAAGTATAAAATAATAAGTTTGCCGCCTGGAAGAGCTAGAAATCATTTAATTTTGGGTGCTGCTAGCTAATTTAAACAAAATTTATTTAAGCTACGTTATAAACTCCAATGCCATTGTGAAGAACGAAAAAAATACATCTTTTTATGGGCTATATTTTTACTTTTTGATAATTTGACCCATTTTTATAGCCTAAAAATATATAGTATAAAGTTACAAGGGGCGATCCTTGGTTCAGTTGGTAAGACGCTTGCCTAAGGAAGTAAGGCTACTCAAGTAGTCGTTGATTCGATTTCCGTCAAGGAACCCGAAAGATTTTTCATCGGGCGAAAATTTATCCCATGACTGCGCTTATAGTTAAGTAAGTTTTAATTTGTGACAATAAAACAAAAACGGTGCTCTTTAAGTAGGGCATTGAGAATTATAAAAATATCGACGTGGGGTTCGCCATATTCAACTATCGAAGAAATTCAACGAGGGAGACCTCTACACTACAAGAGAAGAAACTACTGGGTAATGGCATAACGAAAAGCTTAAGGGGATTATCGTGATTTTAAAATAGGTTCACTATTTAATTGTAATGTCATAAATCCTTAACATATAATAATGTTAATATACACGGATATGAAAGGCAAATACTTTCTGAACCGAAAAAAACTATTGTCATAAAAAATTGTTAATCAATAGCGTTGATATTTTTCAAAAAATAAAAAAGTCACTTTCGCTATTTACCAACCTTTTATTTTTCATTCGATTTTAATCTTTCTCAGTTTACTCATTAAATATTTACCTACGACCCATCCAGGCTTATATTGTGAAATAATTAATATATACGAAAGAACATTTAATTGTTTACAGTTTAAGCACAATAAAATTCAAGTTTATACTGTATTGTCCTGTAAACAATTACATGTTGCTCCGTATATATTAAGTATTTCATAATATAAGCATGAATGGATCATAGACAAATGTTTAAGGAGTAAAATGAGACGTTTAACATTAAAATCGAATCAAAAATCAAAAGTCAGCAAATTGCGAAAGTAACTTTCTTAGTTATTGAACAGTATCCGTTTAAACGTATTGAACAATATCCGTTAGGTGGCGTGTAATGAGTGAGTCCATCTTCAGTTCGGCTTCGAATTTTCTACTTATTTTCGGTAGATTTTCGACGGTTGTGTAATGAACTTTCTAAACGAGTGTTATTTTATCTAAGCCAGTGAGATCAGTGCATCGGTTTGCGTATGTTTGGTAACTGCGGACAGTTCTGGAAAGACGATAAATGCCAATACAATCACCATCCTACCATTACCAGTAGCACGGAGCTTTTCGTCTGCCCCTCTATCCTCGTCAATCGCCATACCAGTGAGGAATTTGGCAGTACTGCATTGCATATGCACTGGCGGTTCACAAATAAATCACCAACAGGTCACATCAACCGTTGAAACGAAGGTCGTATTCGATGTATTATTGAGTACCGCGCCATCTACCCCCTCTTGCAGGTATTTAATAAACAAACTTGACTTTGTTGATAAGGCAGTAACCAACTGTATCAGTCATATACACCTGCAAGACGAAGACGATAGCGCCGATAGCTTTCGTCTACCAGCACCAGAGGGAAAGTCGTAACACGCAGACAAAACTCTGAAGCCTAGAGTTTTGTGTATGTTCTTTGGAATTTGTACACACACATATACACATGTGTTAGTATTGAGTTTTGCATGTGCCGCACCTTCAGACTTACGGAATGGCAATTAAAAAATCATCCAAGGTACTCACATTATGCTTCATCTGCAAAAAAGTGCCTAGGAAAGATGGCACTATTATTAACTGCTACAAATGCACAAAGTCTCCAAGGCAGTCGGTTACAGGCTTGCCAGATAACAGCTTCATCCATACAACAAATCCAGCCGTTTGATGAATGGGTCTACAATTTTAAGTCTCGTGACATACGCGAATTGTGTCAAGGACACAGTAGAGAAAGCGATTGTTTCCCAGCAGGACTCTATTGCATCCAAGATTGTGGAGATTGCTGATTCTCTGATTATTTTACCTGGTCTAACACAGAAAATAGGTGATCTCGTAATAAATGGTAGAAGCTCTAAAGTTCCTGCTGACTGAGCGAACAGCTCAGCTATACGCGACTCAAAAAGAGTGTGAACAACTTCGGGAGGAGGTTAGTAAAACCGATACGATTCTTGCCAAACTCGCGGAACTTGAGAACAATCTTGCATGTCTTAAGAGTGCTTCAACATTTCAAGGTGTCTTCAATTCCATACGTAGCCATAAAGATGATAACGGTCGTTCGGTTGATGGTCAATTGGTTAATTTTCCGACTGTAGAAAAATCGTGTGAAGGGCTGACACTGCAATACTGTCGCCAACGAACTAGGGATCAAAAAACCTGTTTCTTTAGATCGGAAAAAGTATCGTTCTCCTGTGGATGGACAGGTCAATGCTGAGACTACGGCAGAAATTATTGTTAGTAATATATTTAGTGGAACGGAAAAACAGCGCGCGGACGTGGTCTTAGCCGTACTCTCAACAGCTCTTCCATCCATTGAGAGGGATGACATTACGTCAATACGCTTGCTCCGAGCTGAGAAGCAGGATGATGGTAGCCCAACGAAGTCGCGATCCGAGCGTTATCGAACACCGTGGGTAGTTAGCCTCTCTCGCCGCGAGTTAGTACAAAATATCATGCGAGCGAAAAGCAAATTAACTGCTTTTAACACTAAGAATACCAACGTATCGCCTCTTAATCAAAGTAAAATTTTTATTAATGAATTTTTGAGTAAGGAACAGTTCTTAGAGTTTCATGATCTTAAAAGCATTGTGCGCGGATTAGTTTTTAAATATATATGGCATAGGAGCGAACGGTTCCTAATTAAGAAGCGAAACGGTGAAAAACATGAATTTTTCTCTTCAGCAGACTTACATGCTCTGTCAGCTCTGTCTGATAACATTGGTCGGAAAACTATTGATGCTGTAGCAGGCCACAAAGCGAATGTGCGCGCGAACAAATCGCCAGTACAGGTGGCTCTGGTACCACGACTAGGACAGGGAAATGCGAGAGAGGTGGGCTATGAGAGTCTAAGGGCAGAGTTTTTAACTGCTACATCGCTTCACAAGCACATTGGGATGTTTCGCCAATATCTTTCAACTGCTCGCCCTTTCTACCATCTTTTCGGCGTGGCTGAGTCGCGTTTCGGACAAGAGGTCGACAGCATGTTCGCTCAAGTCGATGGGTACCTCGTCAAAATAGGAATAGGCGTGGGAGTGGCATAGCTTTGTATATTCGTAACAAATTTAAAGCAACATTGCTATGTTCATCATCAACCGAGACTATAGGAAAACCGGGAATTCTAGAGTACTTAATGTGCCGAGTCCAACCGGGATCAATGTCCCCGGTTTTTGTTGCTGTAGTGTATCGACCACCCGACATTGTCTCCCTTACGGATGAGTCTGAGATAATTCTACATTTGAGAAAACATACGGTAGGCTACGACTATAGAATAATAATGGGTGAATTAAACGTGAACATGTTGTCCCCACTAAAGATTCAAATTTTATTAGACAATTGGCATGTGAATTATATCTTAAGATCGTGGGACATGACGCGACTCACCACGTCGGGGATTCTCAAAGGTGGATTGACGTAATTCTGACTGATGAAGACAACACTGTGCTTAGTGCACATAATCTTCTGGCTACTTTTCCCAGCAATCACAACATTATTTATGATTGACTTTCAGTCTGTAAAACCTCCTACTATCAATAGTTTCACGCACAGGGACTTTAAATCGATAAAACCAGAAGCTCTGTTACACCTTCTTGCTTCCTGTGACTGGTCATCCGTGAGCTGTCCTAATAGTGGAGTAGACTCTCGGCTAGAACACCTTAGCCAAAATATTATGTATGCTCTAGATCAACTCGTACCGCTAAAAGAATTCAAGCCCAGGAAAAAATATTTTCCTCTCTGGGATGACGGTGACATTAAAGAGCTGTACAATCGACGTGATGCGATGCGTAGGCGGTACAAGAGCACTCGAGATGACGCCCTTCGGGTGGAGTCTCAGTTGCTTGCTACAGCTAGAGGCTGAGCAGCGCACAGAACAAGCTAGAGAACAGTTTGTTCAAAACCGGCTTTTTGATGCTCTTGAAAATAATAAACATACATGGGGAGAACTTCGTAGACTGGGTATTCTTAAAAAAGCCAATGAACAGCTGCATTGTTTTACACCAGACGAGTTGAACATGCACTTTGCTGGAGTTTCCGTGTCACCCACTGAACCTGAGGCAGATCTGGATGAGATCTTGTCGGAGGCTAGTGATGGTGGTTTCACTTTTCGTTAAGTAACTTTCTCGGAAGTAGTCCTAGCCGTCGCTCATTTCTCGTCCCAATTGAAGGGGGAGGACGGTATTCCTTAAAGTGTCATTGCAAAGTCCTTGCCGGTCACTGGTCATCATTATTTAACTCCTCTCTCACTAATGGAATCTTTCCTTGAGCCTGGAAGAAGGCTCGCTTGGTGCCACTCGGACTTTCGCCCAATCGCTCTTCTGAACTTTCTTTCGAAGGTTCTGGAAAAATTAGTCCATGACCAGATTTGTGAGTACGTAGCTTCAAAGAAAATTTTGTTCAACGTCAAGCTGGGTTGGGTTCAGGCAACATCATTCGACACAAACAGCACTACTAAGACTGACTGAAGACATTAGGACTGGCATTGACCATGAAAAACAATATCTCACCATCTTATTACTATTTGACTTCAGTAAGACGTTTGACACCATCTTCGCCTCTGAATTACTTAGAAAGCTGATTAGGATGGGTTTCTCTAGATCCGTAGTTTTGTGGGTCAAGTCTTACATCACAGGGCGTAACCAGCGGGTGGTTACTAATTCTGAAGGAGAATCGGCTTGGCTTACAACCAACCTTGGCGTCCCACAGGGCTCTGTTCTAGGACCCCTTCTGTTCAGTCTTTACATTAATGATCTAAAAGATGTAATGTTTCACTTCAACGGTCAAAAGGGTATTTCATCTGACGGTCTCGCGTACTTACTGTACGCGGACGACTTGCAAACGTACACGCAAGTGACCAGAGATAATCTTTGAGAAGGCATTGATCGCTTGTCAGCTGTTGTATCAACTTGGGCTTTCGACAATGCCCATCACCTCAATACTGGTAAAACTATAGTATATTATGACACTGTTGTGGGAGGTGGTTTTCTACCTTGCTCGAGGTTTTTCGCACGAGCAAAGCGAGTGAGAAAATCGAGCAAGGTAAAAAAAAAAAACACCTCCCACAATAGTTTCATACGATATTTTATACCATGAGCGCCGAAAAATCATACCAAAGTTGTGATTTTGAGGTTAGAGTGGTATAAAAGCTATTATTTTTGGTTCAGAATATAATATTAATTGGTTGCAATATGTATATAACTTGTTGTATGATGCAGCCACCGTACCTTGCGGAGCTTTTCGAAAAGAACCAGTCCAGAACTTCGGGAGGGCGCCCAGCAATCTCTCAATCCCAGGATCGCGAACCGATGTCGGTCTAAGATCATTCACGAGTCAGGGTGCGCGCCTATGGAATGCGCTTCCTTCAGACATTCGTAATCTACCATCTCTCGCGCAACTTAAGTCGGCATTGCGTAAACACATTTATGACTCTGTAATATAAATTTGACTGTCCTACTGAAGTGTACACGGTTTGTATAAAAACCATAAACTGTGTGACTACTGTGACTACTGTGATGGCCAGCACCCAAGATTAATCACACTGAATTTATTCTATACGAATATATTTTTCTGTTCTTTTTCTTTTTATGCGGATTGACTATTTGCGCTTTATTATATGTATTATATGCGCTTTCTTTTTATATTTTTCTTTTTGGAAATAAACTTTTATATTATTATATTATATAATATCTACATCTTCGATTAACAATTTTTTATGACAATAGTTTTTTTCGGTTCAGAAAATATTTGCCTTTCATATCCGTATGTACTTACATTATTATATTTTAATAACTTATGACATTACAATTAAATAGTGAACCCATTTTAAAATCACGATAACCCCCTTAAGGTAGTTCATGTGCGACTTCCCTAGTCAAAATAGTGCTGCATGAAGAGGTTATCTAAAACAATAGTTGTAACGTGATTAATTTATTAAAAATGATATAGATAGTCAATGTATTATAAATAAAGTCTATTTAACATAACTAAAATAACTTTTTTTAACAAAATGTCGATATTTTAGAAAAAGATATTGTCAGCACAAACCATTATTGATAAAATACGGAAAACTTTTTTGTTTTTTAACCGATTTTAGTTTTGAAGATCTCATTTTGTTCCTTAAGGAGGCTTCGGCGGTCTGGGAGACCTAAAACTACAATATTTTTTACAAAGATTCATTTACACACTCCAATCTGCAAACTGTTATGACTGGAAACAGGATTCTTAATATAACGGAAAAAATTTGCGGTTCTTTTGTTATTAACAAAAAAAAATTTTTTTTTGTCAAGTTGGTCAATTTTTTTTTAAAAAATCATGAGTTTTGTATGTCCAACGATTGGGTACGGGATTAAAATTTACTTAATCCTAGATTTAAAATTCCTTGTACAGGTAGGTTTTTTATAGCTTTGCTTCTTTGGGTCCCTAAATTTCAGAGATATTTGTGTTTAAAATTTTTCTAATCGTAATTTCTCGAGAATAGCTCGATGAATTAGTTCCAAATTTATAGACAGTTTTTTGTGTAAAATAGATAATATGTATGTAAATTTTCATCAAGATCGTACGATTACTTTTTGAGGTATTTGTTATTTAATATTTTCGTATTTTAAAAAGTCATTTTGTTGCATGATAACTAGATAAAATTTCAGTGATATTTCAGTTTTCACTGTAAGTTTCACTTGATTTGGTATACTTATAACTGATTTCCAATGAATTTTACTGATTCAAATTTAGAGAGTATATTATTTAGTATATAAGTTTTCAGGGTAAAAAAATTCGTTTACGAATTTCAGAGATATTTGAGGTTAAAACTATTTTAGCCCTCTTTTCAAATCGTAATTTTTCAGGAACGGCTTTATGTATACAAGAAAGTGGAAATAGCGGATGCTATGCGTGCGAGTTGTTTACTTGCTTTCCTTTTTTATTGAGGTTAATTTACAGTGCGCTTCACCGAAACATGAAATTAACTATATAGATACGCTGGCCAATTAGAGGCCGAGAAATACGTTTAACAGTAGGTCTTTTGGCTGCACTTCGATATTAATCGCGTTTTCTCTATTATAAACGGAAACATGAAATTTATAGACAATTTTGTGTGTGGTATAGGTAATATATTTGTGTAATTTTATCCAGAAACATTATTTATTGTATATAATATTGAAGTACAATGATTTGGAGGTAATAGAAATGTAGGAAAGGGGTTACTTATGGATGGTGCAGTGCATGTGTGATACTTGCGCTCCAGGTAGGCAGGTTTTTGGTACTATTAATATCTTAACATATTACTTTAGTTATAAGAATATAAGAAATAATGTGTAATTTTTGTAAATACTAATGAAATTGTAAATCATTGAAAAAACATATAGAATGAATAAAAATTTGATATTTAAACTATATACTACGTACATATATAGGAGCGATATAGGAGCGATTCATTTAAAGAAAGCTACGTGCTACATATTGGCAGCGGTTTTTTCATCTTGTTTTAAAGATATGCAAAATCGAGACCGATATTCTTAAAGTACATTTGAATTTCTTCTAAATTATGTATTTTAAAACAACTCACGACCTGTTTTTAACTTAAAAATACGGATTGGAAAAAGTAGCAATATTGGAGAAAAATTAACTAATTTTATAAATTATAAATAACTTTTTATTTTATTTCCTTCTAAATTATGCATTTAAAACTACTCACTTACAATTTTTTACTTACTATTGCAAATTTGAAAAGGGAGCAACTATTTTGAAAAATATTATAGTTAAATGAATTTGCAAATAGATTTTTTGGTACATTCTTGCAATATGCTTAATATGAGGGATTTTTGTGAATAGGCCTTTATCCGAAATTCAAGCTATTTTATATCTAAAATGAACAATTTTCGATAAAAATGTGGTTTCTTTCTTTAGTAATATCTTTTTGAATATTTCAGTCACATAAATGGGCTGGAGATTTTATAAAAGAAGACAAAAAAAGCTTTAATTTAAGCTGTGTTTCATTAAAAAATGTCGATTTTAAAAAAAGTTATAGGCTATTAAAAATAGAGTAAGAA
>JAPYZO010006928.1:0-16023 GCA_030522905.1 Torymus flavipes | reverse complement strand
ATTATTATTATTATTATTATTATTATTAAAAATACAACATAATTAATATTTAAATTACGTTTTCGATTACATTTCATTGTAATCTATTGTTTTTAATGAATGTGGTCAAAAAATTTTTTCTATTTTTTTATTAATATGGTTTTATTAAAATTACTTATCATAAAATTAACATTTCGTTCATCTCTTTAAGATTAAACATTTATTACAGTACAAAATGACAAATAGTTATGCCATATTTATTTTCATACAAAGGCAAAAAAAATTAGTTCGATACTTCATTAAAAATACCATTTTGACGATACTTGGATGTTTCTTACATTGTTTTTCATAGATTATAATTAAATTTTTTATTAGTAAATCTGTAATTATTATATACATAATTCAATGCGTTAATTATCACATTTAAGACAAAATTACTTGATGTTGTTTTTCATATGTATATCTTTACCAATTGGCAGTATACTAATTAATAAAAAAAAACAAGTCTTAAATTATCATCATTCTGTTATTTTTAAAATTTTTCTGAACTGCCAAATTGATTTTTGTAATAATGGAGTTATTTATAGCTTATGCGATTTGATTGATTTTTATTATTATACATTTTAGAAAGGAAAATTAAAAAACTTTTGTTTATTTACAGTCATAAATGTACTCACATAAATATTTAGAAAAAACTCAGTTCACAATGATTGTGGTAAAATATTGTATACTTAGTAAAGTTTATATATTATGAACATAGTAATAAATTTATTATTTATTTATTTCCTTGAGTATTCCATAACATTTGTTCTAAAATATTACGAATTTCCAACTTGCATTCCTCTATAAAGTAAATTGATTTAATCTAATAATTTAAATTAAATTTTAGTCAAGAAATGAATTATTTACCATTTGTTATTGCTCCATAGAATAAAATACGATCAATTATATTTTCATAAAATTGTTCATCATTACAAGCTCCATAACTTGCTAGTTCAACTTCAATTATTTCTTCACTTTCCTAAAAAAAATTATCATTTCTTTTTACTTTAATGCGTTTAATCTTAGGGAGGCCAAAACACTTATGAAGATATACCGATTTATAGTAAACGGATTGGTTTTCGGTTGAATTTGCGCAATCCGAACTATTTTCTACGGATAGCAGTTCGTCATCAGGCATATTCAATATCATAACATCACAAAAAGCTGGTGGTGCCGTCCACAATTTGTTGTTTTCATTGTTACAAGCTCGACCCTTATGTGATTCTTTTTCTACTTCGGGTAAAAGGAAGTTATAAACAATGTCTGACACCACTCCCTCTTCATTAATCTTATCAGTGCTAAAAATAATAATAAATACACTACTTACTATCTACATTAGTTATCACATAAAGAATAGTGGAATTTTACATTCAGTGCTTATAAACGACCTGTGATGAATATATCGTCGGGCGGGAGAAGGAAGGTGCTATTTGAATGGTGCGCTACGAAAGGTGCTATTTGGATATAGCACGATAATACAGAAAATGTTGTTTGATCGTGCGTTACAAAAGGTACTATTTGAGGAGCAATTTTTTTTTATCAAAACTTAAGTTGGTAAGAGTACCTACAGAATCTTAAAAATTTGTTTAAATTAATATTTATAAATGAATATTTATGACCGTAGATTTAGAATTTTATTATTTATCTTTATTTATAATATTTTGTATGAATTGAACGAATGGAGGAGTTGAACGAATAAGAACTTCGTAACATTAATGACTTTTTAAATCATATATATACTTAAAGTATTTCAAAGCTTTGTTTTTTTGGATCCATGCACATTCCTGAGTTCGTTATTGTCAAACCCGCCCCTTATACTGACGATATCGATGATAAAACTCTAAATCTCTGGTCATAAATATTCATTCATAAAAAATTTAAACCAATTTTTAAGTCAACTTAAATTTTAAAGAAAAAAAAATTGTGCCTCAAATCCAGCACATTTTGCAATGCACCTCCCAAATAGCACCTTTTGCAGCACACCGCTCAAATATAGCACCTTCTCTAACGCGCCGCCCAAATAGCACTACCTTTTGTAGCGCGCCGCTCAAATAGCACCTTACTCCTTCCACCCGACGATATATTATATGTTTATATTACTTACTTTTCTTCCACAAATTTTGTCATGGCATCTATATTATCGACTAATTCAGATATATATTTTTCAGCTTCCTGGTCGGATACTGACTCGATTCCTTCTTTTACAATATCCTCTAAATATGTTTCTGCGCATTCTTCGTTGACTTTTATGATTTGTCGGAACATTCCATCCAATTCTGGTCGACGATTTGTTTCAAGATATTCTTTACTTGCTTGGATAATTTCGTTTTCAATAGCTTTTTTATCCTCAAGCAACGACTCTGAATGCGTTCTTTTTTCATCTAATAGTCTCGTTAATTCCTTTAAAGTATAAAATAAAATAAAAAAGTGTAGAACGATATTTTATAAAAAATTGTTGACTAGTTTAATCTTTTTTGAGATTAATGTCTTGCAACAGAAAAATGCGTAATATTGTTACTGTATGCACTACTGTTGCCTTGTTATTAATTTATGTAACGTTAGATCTTTAAATTATTTGCTCCAAAACCAGAAACCGTTAAACGAAAACTACTTAACTACGATTTTTATTCTACAGTGAGCCGCTTAAAAGGGTAGTTAAAAATTTAAATTAGCAGTTTTTATTTGTCGCTGGATTTTGATTTAAATCTCGCTTCTTAAATTTCTATTTTAACATAAATTTAAATGCAAAATTTTTGTAATTAAATTATATTGTATGAATCTTTGGTATAAGTCATCATGTAAATAATGAAGGGCTTTTCATCTCCTTTCTCTTAAGTAAATAAGTAAACCTTATGATTCGATCTACTTACATTATTTAAAAAAGTTAATATTTTAGATATCGTTTTGCCTTCAACTGCTTCCAATATTTCATTGACTCTCTTCTCATGCAAAGTCTCACAATTTTCCTCTTGTTTATATTTCATGTGCAATTTTTCACTTGAACTATCACTGTACTCTCCTAATGCACGGTCAATTTGTATTTCTTCAATCAATCCTTCGAAATCCCTTTGTTCGGAATTCTTAAAATAGTTAACCATTTAGTATGCATCCTACTATTATTATTAACTTATAAAAAATTTTTAACAAATTACCGAAAACTCTACAGTGGAAGCTTCGACGAGACTTTGGAGCAAATTCAGGGACTGATTCATATCCTTTTCATCAGTACTTTCAGCTGATTGACGAGGTGTTGGCGGTAACAAAGACGTTCTTTGTTTATGTTTTAATAGAGTACACGTTTCTGATAATTCGATGTTTGCTTGTATAGACTCAAGATTATGACACAATTCTGTCATTTTTTTTTCATTTCTTTTAACTTTTCTTGGGCAAAGTTGCTTTGACGGTTTGCTGACATTGAAATTATATTTGTTTTTAGATAAAAGCCATTTAGGTAATTTTTCACAAATTTTCGAAGATTCTAAATCAAAGAAAAAAAATTTTTATTAAACTTTTTAACCATTAAAAATATTTGAAAAGTATAATTTTAAAGTACCATCGACCAATTCTTTATTTTGCAAATTCTTATCAATGATAGTTTGTGCGCATTCATAGCGCGGTTTTGAAAAGTAAAAATCTATATTTTCGTTAACGTGCGCCTTTATGACATCCCGCTTATCAAGTCGCGTTTTAACTGCTCGATGTTTGGTAGTAAGTTTACGCAAATCTCGCATAAATTTATTTCTTATGTTCTTTATTTCTTTCTGCTTGCGTTCACTTAATTTCTCATCAAGCTTTTTAAATCTATCCTCCGTTTTGTACTTCTTTTCATTATCTTTAGATTGCATCAGTTTTTCAGCCAAGTTCATTCGTAAATTCATTATAAATTGTATTTCCTTTAAAAATATTTAAATGTATTATTTTTAAGCGAGCTTTTATTTATGTTTAATAAAAGTTTTTATTCATCATGTAAAAAATGACAATATTATGCAACATCATCACATCAAAATATATATGTTAAAGTATCTTTACAATTTAAGTGCATTCAATAAGCATTTTTATGCAAGTAAAAAGATTAAATTACTTTACTGCAAAGACATAAGTGAATTTTTCAATAACCCAATTTTTAACTTTATCAATGATGAATACGTCAGAAATAAAAATAAAAGTTTTACAGCTTCTCTGAAAGCCCATTCATCAGCTTCAAGAGCGGTAACCAAAGTGGAGCGCAATTTAATGTTATCTGGCGTATCCATTGGAGGAAGTATTTCCTCCCACGCCCTTTTGATTCTCATCCTGTTGATGATTTCCATTTCGTGCATGCCAGGCGGTAGTCCGTGGCCCCAAGTGAATTGCGTCAATGCCAGTACCTCTGGATTGTGCCCTAGTTTAGTGCAAAAGTTATACGCGCGTAATTAAACGAAATCTGCATTATTTCTTTTTTCGAAAAATCTTTACCATCGCGAATCTTGTATGGGGGCTCCCATGGCAAAGTTTGACATTCACTTTCTCTATAGTCGGTTTGGGTCCCTTTATTTTTCAAGAGCTCACTTGAGCTTTGAAGAGTGTAATACTGCCTGTGGATATTTTGCACTGCGCTTCCCAAAATACTTCCCTCCAAGTGACTCGAAATCCTGTTACTGGACATTTTTGCCGAGGATTTTTGAGATTTACAAATATGATGCGCATTATTTTCTCCACAAGGTAGATGCACTTCGTCAATACCAGCTCTACAAAATTTTTAATCTTTTTTAAACTGTAAAATAAACAAATTGCGATACATACTTTTTGCTGGAAATCAAATTAGCCTTTTGCCGTATTTTTATACTTTTCGAAGATAAGTTAATGAAAGGTGGGCATAATGGCTACAAAAAATAATATATATTCAGCTAGATCATATTATTAGGCAATAGGAAAAAAATTACTTACAAGAGAATATGACTGAGTTTGCTCAATTTCACACATTTTCAGTAACAGCTATTTTATTTATCCTAAATATTCAATGGTTAGGAAACCTGTTAGGTTCTTCAATAGTGTATAGTATCAAATTTTAATAAAAATAAAAAACAAATAAATATTTGAGTTTTTATTTTCTTTTGTTTAAATATCGAATAAAGGCGTGAAAAATGAAGTTCTAGGTACCTGTCTTGTTTCTACTACTCTTGAATGGTTGTGCTACTTATTGATCAAACATTTGATGTTAAATTCAATAAAGGCGCCAAATGTTTGAATCTCAATTTGAATATAAGGTAAAGTACCCATACTGGGACAGTTTTTCAGCATAGTCAGAAACAGATGCTTAAATGATTTTGAATTTCGAAAATCCACAAAAAAATTTATAACACAATTTAGTATCTAAAACTTTCATGTAGATATTTATTTTTTTTTTTTACAAAGATGTTTCAATAATAAGTAGGTACATAATTCATATAATAATTTAATATAGCACACTTAATAAAATATAAACTATTTTATATATAATTTAACAAACAAATATAAAAAAAATAATTGTTTAAACGATTAAAAAAAGATCCAATTCTTAAATTCAAATGTAAAGCACAGGGAACTTATAAATACTGATTGATATTATACAATGTCAATATTCTATTGTCTTCTATGTCTATACGTTTTTCGTACATTATTGTAAATTCTTTTAAAGAATATTTATATAACTAATATAAAGATTTTATACTTAATACTGAATTGGTTTTTTTATAAAGTACTGAAATTATAATTCATATGCAAATTCATAGTGCGGGTAAAAGAATACTTAATTATATATAGCTTTATTTATGATTGCGTGAAGATTGTGTATAATTATGCATTATTATACATGATTATTTAATTATTTTAACTTTAAAATATGTGCACATTGTCTTTAATATTACATCTAAGCATGTATAAACATGTGCAATTATATACAATCCAAACAAATTTTTAAAATTATTATTGTAATTTTTTATAAAAATTTGTGTCGAATTGATGCACAGTTTACATGTGTCGATTTAGATAAATGATCAAAAAATAACTATGTCTAATTATATATAATTATATATTGTTTTGCCCGAACCCCCAGTATGATATATATGTATAAATTTAGTGTCACAATTATATCCAAGTTCAGTACACAGACATAAACTACCCATTTAACATCTTCCATTCATTGTCACATGCAAATCATTTATTTTATCAAATGATTATATCAATCCCCTTAGAGTTCTTTTTTATGTTTGAATGAGTGGCTCGAAATATCCACTTCCAGAACTTCCTAAGTGTTCTGGCCAACCTTGTTGTTTAGAAATGTCTTTACACGTTTGACCTGGTAACATATCTTCTGGACAAACACACTGTAACTGCATTCTGTATATCGTCATTTGTCCTAGTGCAATTTTCGAATTTTCTTTATCTAATGCTTCTTGGTAGGTTTGATAATTTACTCCTCGGCTTTTCAAACAATTACTAACGATTTCCTCTCTTTCTTCAGAGGATTTTTTCCCAGATTTTGTTTCTGCTTTTTGTATACATTCTAAGTCTTGAGGTAAGAGAACAAAAGGTGTTGTAGATGGTGGCAGCCAATATGTAGAAAAGATTAAATCTATAGGATTTTTCTTTCCCGATGTAATAGAAGGTAACAACATTCCAGTGGGGGGCTGTCTTTGCAATCCAGGAGGTTTTTCAAAAGACCAAGATGATCCTTTTTTCTCACTCCCTCTCTTAAATCTGCTGATAAAAAATTTTGCCATTCTATAATCTCGAACTATTTTAACAAAAGGATTCTTTGCTCTGATATTAACTTTTTTCTTATTTATCTTAATAAAACTGTTACTTATTGTATAAGAGTATTTTTCACTTTCATTTTGTATAAGAGCACTCTCTTTAGTATTAATTTCTCGTCTTCTTCTGTCACCAAGAGCTTCAGCATCTTTAATATTATCAACAAAATCAATATCAGGTATGTTCATGTAATCAGAACTGTCTTCCATATTATTCGTTCTATTGAAAGGTAAGGAAGAATAGTAATTAGCCTGTTTACTCTGCCCATTAGTATAATCCATACTTGGATCAAGCTGATTTTCAATATCGTTTGTATCGTTGTTAATGTATCTAACATTATTTTTTTCACTTCTCTGAAGCCGAATCTCATTCAATTGACGAGATCTTATTAACCTTTCCTCTTCATCATCATATGTATCTTCATAGTTATCATCAGTTTGCATATTTGTTTCTTTAGACTTTTCATTTTCCCACTTATTATTTTTCCACTCATTTTCATTTAATTCTTCTAAGGCTTTATCTAAGAAGCCTTCAACTTGTTGGCCATCTCCAGGATTATTATCAAATTTAATATTTTTAGCCCTAGGGTAATAGTTATTTGTCTCTGGAAAATTTTCATCATCTAAATTCTTGTTCTGAAAATCACCATTTTTAGAATTTTTTATTTGATTAGGAGATCTGTTTGAAATTATTTCATCTGCAGTATTACTCAAACTGGCATGTGAATTTGCATAATCTTCAGCTTCCTTTCTTGGATCGATAGAATTATTAAATTCTAATTTTTTCCATTCTTCAGAGCGATACAAAGGCAGACCAGGTGGTTCAACATGTTGACTGAAAGCTAATAAGGATGTAACCAAAGTACTATTGAATCTCAATTTACATAAATCAGCATCAGAATCAGTATTTTTCATAAATTCATATTTATCTTTTGCTCCTTCTTTACCAAGACAATTTGCAGACCAATGTAAAAACCAGTCATTACCAAAGCCATCAACTGTTACAGATAAACCAGACATTTGTGCACTTAAAGTATCTTCCATTGGTGCTTCTAGTAAGGGTTTTCCAGTTTTGCCATCTAATATTGTAGCAGTCGTATAATAATATACAGGGAAGCCTGGACCAATTTGATGTTTTACCATAAAGTCTGGTGTTTGGTCATCATTATAATATCCAGGAACTGGAATACTAATAATTTCTGAATAAGCTATGGTAAAATTCCATATCTCTTTAAAAGTTAGGCCATCCAATGCCACTATGGTAGAATTAAAAACAGCAACAATAATGTCTTCTGTTCCATCAGAATTAATGTCAATTAATAAAGGAGGTAATGAAACTCCTTTTCCCGCTCCATGATAAAATGGCTGCAGTTTCTACAAATTGAAAAAGAATTTTTGTGAAATGAAAGGTTTAAGAAATATAGTTATAAACAGTGAATAAATCATAATTATTTAAAAAATTTTTTAAGCAAATAAAATTTAAAACAATTTTTATCCAAATTTTGAATAGCAAGAGAGAAGGTTTGAGGAAAAAGAAGTTTAATTAATGAAAGAAATGTACTTACATATTCTCCTTTTAATAATTTTGAGTGAGATATTACATAAAGACCACCAGATTTCTGTTGATCACTGGCAGCTAAAATTAAATAGGTTTCTCCATCTGGATGAACAAGAATTTGTGGTGCAACAAACAGTTGCTCTTTTCCAGGAAAATTCATAGTATCAATTTTATTTCCATTTTTGCCTGATACTAATATCATTTCAGATTGGGCTCCATCAGATTGCCATGTATGTGAGGCAACAACATCACCAATCCCATCATCATCAACATCAGCTATATATCTTGCATCATAAATATCATAATATCGCTGTTGTGACAACATAGATAAGTCTCTATATGGTAATTCCCATATACTTGAACCATCTTGGCCATTAATAGCATGTAATATTCCACCACGTCCTGCAACCACGCAATCCTTGATTTTATCTGCATTTAAATCAAGACCACAATCTATGGAAAACACTGCATGACTAGTCCAATGAGTCCATATTGTATCTCCAGATTTTCCATCTAAGGCTAACACACCTCCTAAACAAGGTGCATTTTGCTTAAAGTACAATGTACATACGTAATCAGGAGCCTCTGCCTTGTCCAAACCTATGTGATTTATATTTCAAATAATTAAATAAAGATTCACCAAGATTAATAATTTAATTAAATAAATATTTGAGGTGATGAAATTAAGTTTTGTGAAAAAATATAAGACTAGAAATTAAGAAAATAAAATCTTAAGGAAATTCACCTTTCCAAATTCATATAATGAAAAAGAATATAAACCAAAGAAAACTCTGAAAAAATAAAAGCAGTCAAAAATTAAATATATGTAAACAAATATTTGAACTTTTTAAATATGAAAATAAAAATTCATACCTGTACTAAATCCAACTATTATATCTTCCACATTATCTCCATTAATATCATTACTTCTTAATGGAGCCTCTGATGTTAGTTTAGGAAATGTCCGTGTCCACTGAATCTTTGAATTTAAAGATGTGCAAGGAATAACATGTTGTTTCTCAAGAATTTTTCCTGCATCTTTTGACAACCAGTTTTTGAATGCGTTTACAGGCATAGGAAATCGTGTTATGGTAATAATACATAACACAATGATGCCCAAAACAATGGCAAATCCTAATAAAGTGTAGCAAAATGGTGCAAAAAGAGTCTTGTAAGGTAAATGTGATGTTTCAGAGAAGTGCGTTTTGCATTTTCGGCGAGGAGCCATGAGAGGCCGTTTAACTCCTCCGTCATCATCTATCTTCAAAATGCCATTTTTCCCATCACGTATGAATACTTCGTCATCAACATCACTCAAGTCATCATCGTCGAAGCTGTCTCTGACAGCCACACGAGGTAATTTTGGATAAACCCCAGTCATCTGTAAATAAAAATTATGAATATACATGGTTTGTCAGCTCAATTATAATAATAGATGGTAATAAAAGATAATACAAATAAATTCATAATTTATCAAACTTAGTTTGAAAACAATAACTCTAATAACAAATATAATAGATATAACAAGAAAAATAATGTAAAACAAATAAAAATAGTACCATTATTGTGGGTTTTATAATTGTTAAAAACAAAAGCTTCTCTATTCATTCAATAAGTAGGTACACAAAGGAAAGCTCAAGTTATTCAACCTCAACAATTGCAGGAGACGATCCATAATTAAAATGAAAGAAAAGAAAAACGCTCATTTGTTGGTTAAGTAAAGACAATGAACCTGTATACTCACATCTGCCCGCAGTCCTAAGCTAATTCGTGTTAAAATTTATCACAATCGTAAACTCCGCTCGATTATCTAGGCAAGCGTTACAGCACAAACCCATTTGTCAAACTAGGCGACGTACTACCGATAATTCTTATGCTGGCATACTGCACAACAGGCATAATAGCGAAAATGAACGCGCACACGCACACGCACGCACGCACCGCGCCTAAGATGCAAAAGCTCCCACCTGGGAGACGGAACCCGATGATGATGGAGCACTCGTCGCTCGAGGGAGTGCAGAAGAAAATAATCCTTCGATATCTTGTTACCCTCTTCTCGTTTTCCCGGAGAGCCCCCCCTATCTGCCGCCAATGGGATGCGAGGAGCTTTTGACTCTCGTTGGACTTATCGGCCAATAGGATCAGAGCTACGGCGGCGCTGCCGAGCCAATTGTCGGGCTGGCGCGAATTTAAAAGTCGGTGTTGTAGCATATAGCGTGCTTACGGTTCGTTCCGCTGATGTTGTAAGTATAAGATTAAGTTTATTAGGTATAATAACTTGGAAATTCCCTGAAAATTAAAAAATAAAACTCAAACCTCACTTGTATCATTATCTATACACGCGATCCTGCTTATAAGCTCAACATTTATTTTAGCACAATAACTCCCAACATCTCAATATCTATTAACAATTGCTTTCAAAATCAGCAACAACGAGACTCTAATTAAGCGTACACTCGCCGATGTTAATTACAATAATATAATCATTATTATTATAACGTAGTATTAGTGTATTCACTAACCGAGAAGCTCGTAAACAGTACTTATATACAAACAGGAAGACATCGATGCGAAGCACCAAAAAAAGCTGCGATTAGATATACTCATAAGTATACGAGCTGCACAGAGAGAAATAAAAGAGTGAGAAGGGGAAAGGGAGGGAGAAAGGTCGATAAGCGCGTGCGGTGGCGGCGGGGCGACAGCTGTCGTCTGCGTTTCCGTCGCGCGCGCGACGATAGTGCGATTTCAATGCCCATCAGCCGCGCTTAATGACGCGAGACACGTGCGATGCTTGGTGCAGCAGCCGCATAGAGTGCATCATATAACGTACATTGCACGTATATACGCATACGACACTCGTGAGAGAGTCAGGGGTCGCCGGAAAAACCACCGAGCAGAGTACGCCCACTATTTTTTTTTTAATTATTATCCTTCATGTTCGCCTTAATTCGCGCACTTGTCGTTATCTGTGTGATTTGCGTGAAAAACCGATTTAACACTCGTCCCGATCTATTATTAGACCCAATATAGATACACGAAACTCCGGCAATTACAATCAATCAAAAGCGTCTTCTGCGAACCGTGTAATATATTTTTAAGGAAATCTCGGAGCGTCCCAAGACACTTTTCCAAGACATATAATTCTCGCTGACTATTCGCACATATAACTTATAAGCGCGATGTGGGAGGGGGGGGGGGGGGCGAGATAGAAGATAAAAAGGGAATACGAATAAATAAGCATCGCGCGCGGGGCGGATAGCGATCACGCGGCATATAACGCTCGACTAATAAGATTCAATTTTATATAGCCGAGCGAGAGCGAGAGAGTATATAAGTATAATAAGGCAGTGTGTGTGCGCGCGCGCGCGTTCTGTCGTAGCGGCTGACGAGTAAGTACAGCGAGAGCGAGAGCGATCATCGAATAACAAAGGGCAATTATAAGCAATATAGTGCGTAGCAGAGTGCGCGCGATAGGGTCGGAGTAGTAGTGCGCGGCCATCATCTCTCTCGCTCTCTGCGCGCGCCGGTTCTCCGTCGAGAAGAAGACATACGAGGCGACAGTAGGTCGAGCGCCGACGAAGCGCGATATCGTGTCCCCCCCGGTTATCGCCAGACCGTTTTCCTCTCGTCTTCTTCGGCTCTCCTCAGTCTTCGTAAATAGGTTGTTATATTCCAGAGAAGAAGAAAGAAAGATACAGAGAGGAGGCTTTTTCGAGTTGGGAGAGAGCGGCTATGCGCGAGTCGTCGCAGCCCGACTGAGAGATGACACAACGTCAACAACCGATCCGAGCCATGCCTTCAGCGTCGTTCGCCGTCGTCGTCTTGGTCCTGTGCCTGACGGCGGTAACCGGCAACCAGGCTACCGGTCACAGGTACATTTTCCTGCTTTTCTTTTCTTTATCTTTATACACGCGAATATACAATATTACGTTCTCCGATTTTAGGAACCGGGGCTACATTTTTACCGCGCCGAAGCGCCTGACCGCTGGCGAGACCGAGAATGTCTGTCTCTCCCTGCACAACCTGGAGCCGCCGGCGCAGATCACTGTCGATCTCCTAGCTACAACAAGCAGCTCCTCAGCGTCCAGCCCGGCGACTACCGGCGCGGAGAACGAGGTCCTCGGCAGCGTCAAGAGCACCCTAAAATCAGGTAATAATAATAACTTTATATATTGTTTTTCTCCATCTGCAATAGCCACGATAATATACAACAGTTACATATATTAAACGTCAGCGATACGAAGAGTATAAAGTTCGAGGGCCGCGAAGGGGGAGGGAAGTTGAATGCCACGCCGGTGTACCATACTACTTACTTACGTCCACGCACATGCACGTATACGCAGAGACACGTATATACTTCGCATTAAATTGAAATTGTAGCGGCTTCCGGCGGGGAGAGAGAGAGAGAGAGAGAGAGAGATCGGGCCTACTACTATACAACGCGATGATTGAAAGGCCGCTGATCGCGCGCAATTGCCCTTCCTTTCCATCATCCCATCTCACTTGAACACCATTCGACTCAATTCTATCTGCGTACACATAATACACATACTTACATTATACGTACGCATGTATATACATATTTATTGGTATCATTACTTGTTGGTACCCCTTTTAAATTGGGTGTATACTATAATTTTCGTATGCCCATCATCATCGTGGCCGTTGTTTTTTAGGTATAGAGACGTGCCTGGAGATGCGAGTAACGAATAACATCAAGCACAACGTCGCCCGACTGAGGTTGCGCGTCAAGTTCGACAAACATCCGGATTACCTCGTGGAGGCGGAGAAAACGGTTTACATCGAGCACGATGCCGTTGTCGCCTTTGTCGAGACGGACAAACCGATATACAAGCCCGGTCAGGTTGTCAATATAAGGCTGCTGGCGCTGAAGCACGATCTCAAACCGTGGGCGAAACCGGTTAGTTATTCGGAAACTATATCGTATAAGCTACTTTGATGAATATACTTATGAAAATATAATTGTGATTTTAAGATACCCAAAGTATGGATCGAGAATCCATCGGAAGTGCGAGTAGCCCAATGGACGAACGTCAGTACTGAGAACGGAATGGCTCAGCTAACTTTTCCCCTGTCGCCAGAGCCTAGCTTCGTACGTTCACCCAAAAGTCTATCTATAATATAAACTCCCTCTGTTATACACGGTTGCATATCTAAACCTTTACCGATACTTATTTAAAGGGCGCATGGCGGATCAAAGTCGAGAAGACGAAACCACAACTGGTCCACACCTCGACTTTCGAAGTGAAAAAGTACGTCCTACCCCGGTTTCAGGTGACGATCGGCGCTCCGGGATATATCCTCGCCGACTCTAAAATCGCGACCTGGAAAGTATGCGTCAGGTTCGTAAAATAATACTCGTTGCAATAAAAGCCTACAAGTATAATATATTCATAATGAAAAACCAATTCAATTTTTGAATAACAAATTTACAGATACAGCTACGGTGAGCCGGTAAAAGGAACGCTGCTGCTGAGCTTGCGGCCTCAGACCCCGGTGTGGAAGCGAAAGCAGACAATCGCAGAGATAAATTACGAGGAAAAGGTATGATACACGCAAACAAAAGAATTAACCAATAATATAACAATGATTAGTAATAACAATATGCTTGCAATCTTCCTCAGTTCGACTCGACATCAGACGGCTGCACGAACTACACCGTCACCGCGGAGACGCTCGGGTTACCCCATTGGAAAGTAGCACCGAACAACGTCGTGCTGATCGCAAACTTCACCGAGGCGAAGAGCGGCGTCGTCGAGACCTCGACCAGTCGTACCCTCGTCATGCACCAGCCGCTGAAGCTCGAGTTTGCTCCCCACACGCCGAAACACTTCAAGCCAGGTCTCCCGTACCACGGCAAGGTTTGTGTCAAATCGTTATATTTATGATACTTTAGTTAAGGCTGTCTTATTATGGGATTATTGTTATGGTTGTAGTTGAGAGTGATGAAGCCAGATGGTTCAAGTCCAGCGCCGAACGAGAAGATTCAGCTGTGCCTGAGGATCAGGCGCAAAGACGAGTGGCAGCGCTCGGTAGTGCAGTGCCGAAATTTCACATCGACGAGTGCTGACGGTTTTCTCGACTTTATCGTACCCCCGCAGCACAAGAACATCGTGCTCCTGAATTTCGTCGCCAGCGCGGTGGATTATCCGACCAAATATTATTCTCCCGACAAACGCTGGCGGGTAAATATAACAAATAAAGCCGAAATTTCAATTATTATTAATCTTCAAAACAATCGAATAACGGAATGACGCAATTAGGTATTCGTGGACCAGCCGTCGGCCTACATCGACATCGAGCCCTGGTACTCGCCGTCGTCGAGCTACTTGTCGGTGAGCCGGGGTTACCAACCGGTAATCTGCGGCGAAAAATACTCGTTCAACGTTATGTACACCAGCAGCAGTAGTAGTAACACTGGAAGTAGCAGCGGCAGCAGCAGCAGTGGTGGTGGTAACAACGATGACGTCGAAGCCATTACCTTTCATTATTCTATAAATTCCAAGTCCGATCTGCTGGTCTTCGGCCATGTGAAGTACAAGCCGCGCAAGGACACTCTACTGGATTACTCCGAGTTCCGTAACGTACTCGGCGCTACCGAGCAGGCGAATATGGCATCGATGGTGCATAGGTACAAAAATGCGTTATGAAAATTAAAAAAAAAAAAGATAATTTTGGGAATTTAGAAATTTTGAAGGAAAAATAAGAAATATTTGATTTTTTTAAATGCGCTTTTAATTTTTGAGAACGACTCGTTTGTTGAAACTCTAGAAATTAAATTTCCGCCCCTCTTAATAGATTATATATTAGTGTTATAAATCTCACATTAAAATTTTATTCGATGTAGCATATAGTCACAAAGTCCGTTTTTACGCCTCGTTCTAGAATCATAAACTGCGATATTATATATCCACAAACGTAAAAACGTTTTACACCCTCTTTAACGAGCGAATTAAACTCGAATCATATCCCCCACTCCATAAAAAAAAATATCACCTATCTATTCACTATAACGCGCGTATTATATGATCGGCAATATCCATTCAGATTCCCATTGAGCGTGAAGATCACGGCGAGCATGGCACCGCTCTCGGAGTTGCTACTCTACTACGTCCGCCCGGACGGCGAAGTGGTGACGTCGAGTCACAGCATCGAAGTAGGCCAGTGCTTCGAGAACAAGGTGAAGACGGTTTGGCATGAGGAGAAGCAGAGCCCTGGCTCCCAGGCGAAGTTTTATCTCGAGGCAGCGCCCTGGTCGCTCTGTGGTCTTTCTGCTGTAGATAAGTCCACGAGGTTCCTGACTGGAGGCGAGGCTAATCTTATTGATCCGGAGGCAACGTTCGCCAGGTTGAGGCCGTTCCATCTGCCGCCCGAGACGCTACCGGTGCAGAGCACCTGGACACATTGCGATAGTGGGTTTCAATTTTCTATGTATTTTCATTGAGTTGATCACTATATTTTCAGAGATAAAGAAAAAAAATACGGGAAAGCTTTATTAGAGCTATTCATAAAACTGAATCCGGGATATAAATTATTTTCATTGAAATGTTTCTCAATATTATTTTTGGAATGAATGATTTCTTTATAAAGCTATCGAAGCATATATTAAGATCAATGAATTCATTGTATGCGTAAATAACTCGCAAGTAAAAC
>JAPYZO010006927.1:0-14460 GCA_030522905.1 Torymus flavipes | reverse complement strand
GATATTCGATTTGGTAATTAATATTAGATATATACTAATTATTCCTTTTTTTTTTAAATTATAACACGTAGTTTAATTTTCTATAGAAAAGCTGGTGTATGCTTAAAACTTATTATGTGTCGCGGATAAAGCAGACCAGTTTTGTATATATGATTTTTAAATTAAATTAAAATTTTAATGCCGAGTTTTTATTGCAGCAGATAACACCACGTCACATGATATCGCGGAATAAGGCCAGGGCTGCGGCACACTATCAAACGTAGAATTTTATATGTGCAATACATCACACACGCGCACACCTCATTCCGCACATTCGCCTTGTACATTTATAAATAAAATACAAAACTTTGTAGGCGAAATTGCGGCTGGGAAGCAATAACGGGAAGGTAAAAGATTAATAAAATAAGAGAACTTACACCGGATCATTAGCCGTGCCGAGTGCGCGAGGTAACAGAAGGGGAGTCGAGTTGGATAACCCAACGGACGAAGCTACACTCAAAGGAATTACATGTTAAGACTGCATTACGTTTGCGGCAGCGCCGCAGCGGCGGTGTTGGCCTTTTAATAACAGTAATCCGGTATACATTGTATTTTAGATTAAATTTATTCCCTCGGCGCAAGTGTAAATATCTACAGTTGCAGTCCGAATTCAAGGCTCCGCTAAATGGCTTTGCGAACTTATCAAGCGCACGAATCGTCACCTATGCCAGACAGAGTTCAGCCACCTCTATAGTTGCGTAACGAAATAATCCTCCATAAAAATACTTTCGAACTTCTCTTTCTCGCTCTTTTCTCTCTTTCTGGCTGCGCGCACGACTTATGGGGATCTCGCCGGCGAGATATCGCGTCGCAGGGACTCGCGTGACGGCTGCCATGTTTGCAGAGAGAGAGAGAGAGAGAGCCACCGAGGAAAGGCTTATACGTATATACGTACTACGTGTGCCCTTTCCCTCTCTCTCCCTCTGCGGACTCGCTCTCCGTCTCTCGCTTCTTTCAGGCGCCGTCCTTTAATTCCTCGCGTATATATATACCTACCTACTCGCTCTCTCCGCGGCTCTATATACTCGCGTGCGCGAACTGCCGTCACGCGAGCCAGTAGCGCGCGCGCGCGTTCCCTTTCCACCTTTTTCCGACTAACGAAATAACGTATATATGTGTATATATATATATATCTACACACGCGCGCGTGGGCTTGTTTATGTATGGAATATTAAATCTCGCGAGAAACTGGATTAGATAAATTTTATAAATTATGCAAATGAGTGCGTGCAGGAGGAGAGTTCGACTGTGTGAGTGTGTGTACTGTACAAGCCTCTGCGGGAGCCAATATGCGTGTGACACTCTTTTGGCGAGGGGTCGCGATGTGGTATATAATGCACGGGTACATACATACGCTCGTATTACGAGTGTGTATACGCGTGGTTGTTGCTAGGCAAAAGTTGTTCCGCGGGTGGACCTCGCACGTGTGTATACGTGTGTCCCTGTGTGTATCGAGGAAAAAATTGATGATAATTTTATGCTTTTTAACGACACGCATGCAAAGTTGTGGGTATTGTGGCGCGCTGGACAAGTCGAGCTCATGCGAGTGGACCATATGGGCTGTCTAATTGGTCGCGCTATACCGCTGGGGTTCTCGGAAACTCGTTGTTCCTTCGCCAACAGCTGCGCGCAATTGCGGTTTTTTTCCGGTTTTGTGGATCTGTCTGGAAATACAGAGTATGTATTTATGAGTGGTTGCGGGCTCCGAGGGGGCATTAGATTACCTGAATTTTGCATCAACTTATATGATTAATAAACGTGCTTTCGGATATTGCTGCGCAGTTGATAATTATCCACATAACAGTGTTTAGCGATTAATGCAGCAATATGCCAGAGTGCGTTAAATTAATAAGGTGTACGTATAGAAAAGAGTTCGCGAAAATCTGAATTTAAATAATAAACTACAAGGCTGAAAAATCAAAGCGAATAAACAATTGCGCGCTTCTCGCAGTCGTGTCCATCATTCCTCTTTCTCCTATCTCGCGTAGCTCATCGCCTTTGCGCGCATTCATAATGCATTTCTGTAGCGAGAGCCAGAGAGCGAGAGAAAGTTAGCCAAATAAACACGGTATCTCGTGGAGCAAAAATGTATATCTACGTATAATTACGTTAAAATTTTAGTCGAGTCGCGATGAATAAACAATTGTAATGAAAGCAAATGCTCGTCGCACTCGACCGGTTGACATCTCTTCCCCGTGCGCAAACTATATAGGACAGAGTTGCACACTCATGGCCACCACGCGTTTCTCGCATCTGACTATTATGTGACGGTATAAGACAACTATAATTATAGTACCACGAAACACTTTTTGGGGATCGTGAAAAATTAACTTTTTAGTTTTTCAAGCAACTTCTTGTTATTATATTATTTGAAATAATCAACCTCATTATAGGATTTTTTAAGGATCATTCTCTTTTTCGATATTTTAATTTTAACCCATAAAATCTAAAGCTATGGCCGTAAATGCTGCGGGTGCGACCATTGGGCAACTCTCCTCTATACGTACACGTCGTGCACTCTTATACACCGTGCCACGATTACTTATTCCGTCTGTAAAGGCGCGCGAGAATCTCCTTCAATTTCAAACACGCTCGTCTTCTCATCTCCGGTGTTCCGCTTCGTTTCCTTTTGAAACAGCGAAAGTAGATATGGCGAACGAATTTCTAAATATGCTTTGGATGCTGCTGCTGGTTCTCTTCTCGTCAAAGATTCCTCTTACCGGCGGATATTTCATCTGAAAGGATGTAAGGAGATAACGTTCGTTAGCGCTGATGCGCGCGATTCGGCTTTATCGCTGGAGCCCCGAGACTCGGAGTAATGAAAATGATTAATGATGTCGAGAGCGGAATTCGTTAAGGAGCTTTGCAGATTTTTGTTACATGTACTGGAAGGCTTTTAGCGAGATGTAGAAGTTTCTACGGAATAAAGTGTATGTTTTGCCGTCGAAATATGGGAAATCGTTTGCCTATATTACGGTAAAGAATATAAGTTTTCTGTCGAGTAATTCTATTATTACGAAGAGCTCTTGATGGAATCAATTATTTGGAGAATTTGTTCAATTAGCCAGTGGTCAAATGAAATAATCCGATGTAACATGACTTTTACTCGATACCGTATATAAAATGTATTGCAAAACCGATTAATTGTTTCAAGTGTCTCTTCCCGACTCGTCATTTTAAATCAACCAGTCTCAGTGTCATCTAAATCACGGTACCTCCAACGCAATGCACTTATCCGCCACTTAGCCATTGCGCAAACCTATTACATACTCTGGTGAAAAAGAAAAACACTCGCGCGCGCACGTCAAAGACGGAAAAGATCGTCATCATTATCGTCTCGGCCGCTTGCACTGTTAAAAGCCCGTGGAAATTAGCATCGATGAAAAATAGCCAGCCACGTCGCGTACATTTACACGAAAATTTGCGACGCCATTATCCACTTTAATACTCCGCCCCGAAAGCGAACCATTAAATATTTCAACGTCGCGCACTTTTTGCGGCTGTGGCGCGCGAGCGAGCGACGACTTCTTCGTCGACGGGAGGGTACGATGTTTTCCAGACCGCGCTAAATGTCACGTGACCGCGCTCGCGCGCCCTCGTAGAGCCACGACGGAAGATGGACGACCGTCGTGGACGTCGCGGGTAATTGTGAAACGGCGAGCGAAGGGACGAGGGCTGCTTTTTTCGGAGGAAGTTGCTCGTTTGTTGGCTTGTTTTTTTTACAGCGGGACGCGCTGCAGTGCTAAATCATAGACGGTATTGTGTTTTAGCGTCGGAAACAATTAGGAGTATGAAAGCTTTTTCCCCGCGGTGAACTTTAAATGAAAGTATCTTGCTTTTATTATTTTTACTAAATGGTTCCACGATATAACTATAAATCTCGATATAGGATTTCCTTATCTGGAAAAAACGTTAAATATTACCGATACACATATACTTTTTCGTTCAATGGAAACGCATTGACCCTGTTTCAATACCTGCCTACTACCCAGCTTTAACAAAAACTTGCATATTTAGTCATATCAGAATTCAGCATCTTTCTGAAATCCATTAGAGCATACATAACAACAGAATTCTGTGAAAAGCTCATGTGCACTTTGATCCGAGATAAAAAATGCCATTTTTGCATTCCACTTCCAAACGGACTGCCTAAATATCCAGCGTCGAATAATTTCTTCCCCTCGAATGAACTGGAGCAAATGCATATATGTGCATAATCCTCTAAAAGTCCGTATCATCGCCGCGCGTATATAATTCTCCCAAAAATGGCCTGTCTCGCGTTACAAATCAGTAACTTGTTCACTGCGTCATAACAAATGCCCCCGTATACAGCAATCGCTCGATCTCATTAACGCGCACCTGACCGTCCCACGATCACTCGGCACCTCCCAGGCCCCGAAACCATTTTTCCCACCCCCGAAAATTTACCGCCCTCATTTTTCACCTCGTAGCCGAAAAATTCCGCCTATTCCACTCTAGCCGTCCGTAATAACACGGGGGCTGTCTGTATATGTACGTGTGGGCAGGTAGTCCAATACACCTGCAGCTAGCTCCGAGCGAACGTCTCACTTCACATACCTGCCGGCGAGGTTTAGGCAGTAGCTATAGCTTCTCATTTCCGTGGGTCTCGACGATCCCTCTACACTATAGCTTTCGCTTTTATTGCGAGCTCGCATCGCAGCTCTGCCCCGATGAATTATTTCTTTAGCAGCGGCGGCCGCTGCTGGCCCTATTTCTCGCCTCGAAGGCAAGAGGTCCAAGAAGGGCGCCATCAAAAAGGACTTTGTTCGCTATATATGTATACAGACGCTTCCGCGTACTCACGGGGGGCGAGATCGCGCTAGGCAAATTGATTTCTTTACTTTTAGCTCTCCTCGAGAGGCGTAGGCCCGTTTATAGCCACGCATACCAATAAACAAAAATTATTAAAATACGTATTCGACGAATGGTCACTGTAAATAGCCACATTCTCGCGCGCGCGTTTTATGGCGAGCGCGCGTATATATAATATAGAGGGATGCTTTTCTAGAGCTAGGCACGCTGCGAAACTTTTTTCTCACTGGCTGCACTGCTGCTATGGTGGTGGTATGCGTTCGATAGCGCGCTCGCGCGCGTACGTTGTAAATTATTAAGCTATTTTATTATACGATAGATTTATTTTCGATCGTTTTATACTCGGCGTAACGTGCGGTTTTACGGCCGTGATGTGAGTATACCGAGTGCGGGAATATATATATGTATATAATACATTTATAGGGAGAGGGTAGTGCGAGTGGTGGAAACGATCACGCGCCGGAATTTTAGCTCGAGTCTAGAATTTTCGCGTTGGTTAGTGCGAGCTTGTGGACTCAGCCTATTTAGGAATCGGACTAATGCAGCAGTTGAGCAGAGTTTGCAAAAGTATTTAAGAGAGAGAGTTTGGCGCGAATTTCGAGGAGTTCGTGTAGGAGTTGTATAAGCACGTTAAATTTTAACACGGGTGTACAGTTATTTGTAGTTGGCGAAGCGGCGCTGGGGAGGACTAAATTGTGTAGCAGAAATAATTAATGCCGGCTAATGGAAGGCTTTTACTCGTACGCCAGAGTAAAATATCTTTCTTGATTTCACAAAAGTTTATTAGCTAATGATATGGATTAACTATGCGCTGCAAAAACATGTATCACTCATTTCATTGATGCCAATGAATGATCGGATCCAATAGGGACCCCAGCTAATGAGTTTCTCAGAACCACCAGTCGCCGGAAAAAAAATAAGAACTTAATCCAGCGTATCATCAAACAAAACCTCATCCCAACGATCAATCGAACAATTAAACGCTGCGAATTCAGCGACTCTGAGACGTCACGGCGATGCATATATATACGTGTACCATCTTTTTCCATCAGTATGTACACACACCGACCGCGAATTCGCCGATGATTATCAAAGCAATAACATTGATTACGTAAGAAGGCGCGCGCGTGCGCAGTCGTCGGTGGCGCCGACTTGACCCGCTCATGCATACAGTCGTGTTGTTGGCCCGTGTAAACACGAGTTATGCGTTGATGAGGTACGACCTGGAATTATATATATATGCGCATCGGTTTTTTTTTCTGCGAATGCATTCAAACATATTTTATCAATGTAATTCGTGTTTGTTTTACTTTTGTGCGTATATTGCTTACATATTTTCATTTTGCAATGCGAGTAATTATAATTATTCAAAGTATTTTGAAATCATAATAAAATATAACTTATTACCGCGAAACCGATTGCGTTACTTTGAATAATATACTTTTTGCTGTGATTTTAGCGTAAATAATGCGCGTTTACGTATGTATTTATCATTACTTCTACAAAATACCAATCATTACTTGATTGTTGATACTTAAATATACCAGGGTAATTGATTCTGGATTGAGCAAATTCAGAATTCTTTTGAATTTTTTATTGCTATCGATACGCAGTATATTGCATGCGATAAAGTAAATATGGCGTTATAGTCGACCGACACACGCGGGGTAAATTCTTTTGAAATATTCAAATATTTTTAATTTTCTGTAATTACGGGAAAATACTTCGTATAACAAACCTCCATGAATAAAAATATACATAAACACATGCGCGAAACTCTCACACAACTTTATTGAATTACTAAAACACACATACGCAGACACACACATAGAAGTCAACTTCTCGTTCAACGGGGAGAGCAAAAACATCATCGACATCCATCTGCATACACATTGGCGTAGACGGATACCACATCCAACTTTATACCGGCTTTAATAAGCCAAGTATCTAGATAAAGCCAGATAACTTAGCCAGATAAATACTGCAGCTTAACAAGCGCGCCTTCATCCCCCGCCTTAATAACCCCGGGGGCACCGACGCCGCCGCTGCCACCCCCAATATCAAGATAAAGCCGTACAATTTTTTATACGGTCCGGGCCTCCTTAAATAAACACGATATTGCGAAATAAAGACCGAGACGTATATATGCGGTACATCTATATACACACGGAAGGGCGTCTTGTCGTTTTCTCGCGGCCCCGGTGGACTCGTATAACGCGCCCCACCCCCTCGCCCCGCGCGATCGAGCTCTATATACAGGTATAATAAGGGACGATATGGCGGGAGCCAAAGGAAAAGAAAGTATAGTACGGCCACACGCACAGGCGGCTGCTTAATGCATGCGCAGTCCGGGTATTAAAGGGCCCTTATGGACCCTGTCTTATGTGCGTATAAATATGGCGGGGGCGCTCGTCCCGCGGCGATATTAGACGCTAAAGGTGGATTTATCAGGGGGGAAGAGAAACGGCATCACGAGAGCTGCTCGCCTATACCGGCTAGATAAGTGAGATCTATATACACAGACGCGCGGCCTTTTCGGGGAATTGATGTTACAAAGATGTTGTCGGTGAAGATGTGCGTGTCGGAGTCGAAAGCAGCGCTGTATACGTTACTTAATTCTTATACTAGCGGCTCGCTGCAATTTTCATTTATCTGTGTTTGAGAGGGGGCTATACGCGTGTTGTATGTATGTATAAGACATGTCGTTATAGTGGCGCCTATATATATGTATACGCGCGCGATACACGTTCAATCAGTGGGAATTGACAGATTTAGAGTTATGGGGCGAGTGTTGCGATGAAATTTTGCATTGCTGCGCGCGACGCGTAAATCTTTACGGCCGACGCGTAACTGCGTATAAGTTGCAGTATTTCAATGTTAAGGGATATATATATGCAGTATCGTATACTGAAGTGTATATCCTGAGGCGAACGCGTATAATTAAATTAGGATTTAAATTAACGTACTGTGATGCCAAATTGGTCTGGGAAACGAATATATTTGATGTTTACAGGAAACCTTTGGCCCGGATAAGACTTTACGGAAAATTAATGAAGATATATAAAGAAAAGGAGTATTTAATATTAATTGTAGAACAAGAACATCTTTTGTTTAACGTCTCTCTGTTCTACATCGCATTAATAAAGTTTACTCGTTCAAACAATAATGCAAGGAACACACACACACACACAGTCTGGTGTTTGTTTTTAATTAACTGAGTTCTAGAAATTAAACCATCTCTTTATGTTTGTCGAAAACGCTAAAACAAGGAAGAATAAACGAACTGGCCATAAAGCAAAGCGCGGGCGAAATTTCTATATAAAATAGACGCGCGAGTCAACATTAAAGCCCATATAATAGATCGTCCAGCGCTGAATTTACGACAATTAAAAGAGAAATCCGCTACGCACACAGACGCGTCTCAATTACGGTCGCGCTTCTCTACTTATACTTCGCGGCAAAAGTTCACGGCTGCCCTTAAACGTGTCCGCTGCAGCGCGCGGTGCAGTGCGGTGGAGAGTTTCTCGGCCCATTCTCGCTCGTGCGCCTCCTTCTCCTCCTTCTTCGCGTATTATCGTAACGGCCGCATCAGAACTCTCTCTCTCTCTCTCGCACGCGGGCGCGCGCGCGCGAAGAATTTAACAAGTGAATAAAATTGCCGGCTCTCGATTCCTTCTCTCCGATTGTTGTCCCCCCCTTCCCTTCTTTCTCTGCCTCTTCTCTCTCTCACTTGGTAAATAAATTTAATGCTAATAGAGTCTCATTACGTATTCATAATATTCGTTCGTGACTTTTCCGCGTAAGGCCTTAACAGGGGCGAGTATCTCGTTGCGTTTCGCCCTTCGCACACACACACACACACACACACACACAGGCACACAGCTCCCTAATACCGGCGAGCGCGCGAGGAACAATTACGTTTAATGCCCATGAAGGTTAACCGAGTAGTTCGCGTGCGAGTTAACAGTCGTGATGGTGGGTAACCTCTCTCTCTCTCTTGCGCGCGCGCATACTTCGGCTACTCCGCCTCTTCTTCTTCTTTATTCTTGGCGGCATGGGCGCTTCCTTCCCCTCGTCTACTATACGCTCGCTCTCGAGGATATCCTCGAGGAGAGAAGCCAAGGCGCGGACTTTTGACACTTCGTATAATGCCGGGATACCGCGCGGCGCGCTCGAGCGTCCCGGCGAACAATGCGAGCGTGTATATGCTGTCTTATACGTGCGATTGTGCGTGCGAGCACGAGCTTTCGCGTGGTATAATTGATGATTTCCTCATTTTGCATTTTAGAGAGGCCGCTTGAGGAGAAAAGTTTTTGCCCGGAAATGTGCGGCTATCGATTTTACATTGCAGCATGTATATACGATGGATTTTATTTTTCATTATTTTAATTGCAGAGTGCTCAACAAATAGTTGCTGTGAATTTCAATAACATCTCTTTGAATGTGCAAATGAATAATTTGTATGTAATATAATATTTGGAGCATACAATATATTGTATGTTTACCATCGTTTCGGTAATGGAAACCAAATATATTCGTATATATTCGTATATTTTATTAATTGATAAACTTACTCTCCATGCAGGAAGATATTTTGGAAATTCTCTTTTACACAAATATTTACTGCAATTTCAATATCAAAAAGTAACCATTTCAGTATACTCGCTTTCAAAAGGACCGTATTAATAAACGTAATCATATATTAGCATACAAGAAACGCTCAAACGTATAACTTTATAAAATTCATAATAATTCAGACGACTACAGAGAACAGTCAATAACCATTGATTTGTAAAATATTTGTCCACCGCGTAGCAAACAAATATTAACATGAGTAAAAAATTCAATCAAGCCCGATTTTCATTTCATTTCCCGCGACTTTCCCCCGACCAAGTTTATCCTCTTCCCCGGTGTATAAGAGCCTCTCTCGCTCCTTCAATTCTGGCCTCTTCATCTCCTCCTCTTCTTCTCGCCTGCGTGCCATCTTCCTGTCGTAAAACTGCACTCGGCCGACCGAGAGCTAGTGCACACCTCTCTCGTGCTCTCTCTCTCTCCCTCTCTTTCGCCGACATTCGAAACGTTCGCAGATGCAACGCTACGACCACCAGCTGCCGGCTCTCCTCATCCTCCTCCTCCTTCTACTCCTTCGTTTTTTTCTCTTCTCGCCGCTGCTCAAGGTCCGCGGCTCCTTCGCGAAACTTAACGCCGTTTTTAGAGCTTTGACGGCCCTGCGCTCGCTCGCTCGCGCGCGTTAAAAATTCGCCGAGGGTATAAACGCAATTACAAGGCACGAGGAATTTCGCGCGTTCGACATGTGCGTGTATGTTTGTATGTGTGTGTGTTTGTGTGTACGTATGGACGTATGTACGCGCGAGCGCTGGCCAACGTTCGACGTTGAAAGAGAGATAAATTACTTTGGCGTGTTTTTAATTAGCTGCGAGACTTTGAGCACAGCTCGCTCTGCTCGTTTTTTTTTCTGAGCGCGCGTTCACTCGCTGGTTCGGATGGATGATTGATGGTTGCGCTGTGTAGAGAGAGAGAGAGAGAGAGGTATCGATATAGTCCGTGTAGCACATGCGGGTTCGTACATGGGAGAGGCTTAGGTATATTATCGATTATTGCTAAAATAATTGTTGTACTTTCGTGGTACGGGTTGTGATTAGTTGTAACCATTAGCATTATGTATTTGTAACATACTAAACGTCGATTAATCGATGAGTTACATTGAATGTTTGAAAATATTACTGTACGTTGAAAAATAAAATAAAAGAATATAGAATATTCATCAATCCGGGGTTTCGTAAAGCATTCATTATTGATCGGATGTTGAAAATTTAACATGAATTTTCTTGTAATTATGAAAAGGAAATTATGATCTATAATAGACGTTTTCTATAAGATTGAGGACTGACCTGAAAACTGTAGTCAAAACATTGATAATTAAATACCCAGGTACTATAAGAAGCTTGTTTATTATAATTTTCACTTTAAGAAACATAACAATCATTTTCATTTTAAGATAAACCTGAATATTTTAAGACTTTCAATGTAGAACTTAACAACGGTTTACTAATTTGAAAATTCTATTATTTCTGCTAAGAATATTATTTATTCTTACATTTGTCCTAAAGGAACAACGACAACTTAAGCGATTGAAAATCGTATGAATTGAGTTGAAATACAAAATAAATGACCTCTCGCGATAGCATTCTCCAATTTCCTTTGTCCAGCCTCATATATTTTGATCCGATTTTCCACAACAAAGGCAACAACCGAAACCTACTCCTCGATTCGACCGGCCATCCCGCTATCAGAGCTCGGAATCGTCCTGAAAAACCACGACCGCCATCTCCTTTGAATGAGCCCCCAAGCTTGTATCGACAAATCCCTCCACAAGTCATTCGAATGCCTGACCGGCGTGTACACACGCACGGAAGCCATACCGTCTGGCCGCAATCATCGGCGGTACACAAAAGCCCCAGCGCGCGTGCTGCACTTGGCCAATTGATGCTCGCTCGCGCGACCTGCTCCAACAAAAAGAAAGAAGAAGAAGAAGACGCGCACATCGGGCTGCGACCACCGAGGCGACACCGCGCTGCAGCTGTCCTCCTCCGCGCCGACTACAATGCGGGGCGGCCGGCCGCAGATAAAATCGCGCGCACGCGTCGCACGTATCGTCTTTCTACCTCTTGAGAGAGAGAGAGAGAGAGAGATCGCGTGCTCTCGATATACATTTTGGAAGAGGCCGCGCAGCAGCCCATCAGGGGACAGCTGTCGCGCTGAAATCCGCGTCGAATTAAACGAGCACGGGCTATATGTATATACATTATATACGTCTTGGATCTATATACGCTCGGCAGGATTTCTCTTCACGCGCTGGCCGCCTCATTTTTTTCCCTTTATTTTCGCCGCGCCAAGCACTGTGTGTATATAATTGGCATATTGTCTTTACGCGAGCGTAAAGCGGCGCAGAGAGCGCAGGAAGCCCGAAATTGAGGGTACTTGGCCGGCCACGGCTCGCGCGCGAGTAGTTTTTTGCGCCCAGAGGTGAGATTGAAGGAGGCCCAAAATTGAAGTATTTGCGGCGAGCTTCTTTTTTTAGAGGGGAAGAACGAAGTCCGGGTTTTTTACGCTGTTTGCCGAATTTCGGGCCGTGGAAGCGGTGCCGTCGTGTCCGGTGTTTATATTTTTTATTTTTTTGAAGCACAGAAGCGTGGAAGATGGGCGAAAACTTGTAAATAAAATAACTGGTGAAGGTAGAGTGAACAGTGGATTTTATTTTTAAATTGTAGTAGAATATATTTCGAGTTTATTAAAATTTTATGTTTTCGTAGAACTTTATTAATATCAATTAATAAACTTTATATGAATTTCTATAAACGCGGAATTCGTATATGTTTATTTCATAACATAGTTTCGCCCAACGTCGAGCCGTTGCACTGCGCCTACTCACAAAGAGCCCAGCGTAATACGTCAGTCAAATTTTAATATCCTGCGCTTTTTCAGAATTCATAAGCTAAAGCGCGCATATATTCGCATCTATATACACACAAACACATTTTATTTTGGTAATGTAAATAATACACAACGAAGCAAATTATGAGAGTTCGAGCTCTTGAGCGTATAAAGGTAGATAGAGAGAGATGTGACATTTCATTCCTGTGTTGTAGCCCAGGCAAGTCGTCCTCTCAGAGAGACGCTCTAAGCAATTAAAGACACGTTGGAATATTAACTGCTGGATGGAGGATTGCATTCTTTATTACATACGATAAATAAAATACGCGTGGAAATGTGCTCATACCGGCTTTCTGAAAGATGACGTTTCTCGTATATCGTATAAGCGTTGAAATGTAGTCACTCTTCAAAGCAAAATTCTAAATGATTAAAATCAAATAAAAACCTTTGATTTTTTGCTTGAAACGTGTATTTAAGGGGGTTAGTGCGATATTAGGGTTTTCTTAAGAATTTCCTGAAACTTGCAGGGTAGACTGTTATTACTATTATACACAACATCTGCAAACTTCAGAAAGCGTAGCTTCATCGTTTGTGAGATATAAGATCTCAAAGTTATGCACTACACTTATCACATACAACATTAATATTCAACATCGAAACTTCGGATACAACTAATCCGACAAAATAAAATTTGAAAGATTACTTTAAAAAATCAGGCCTTAATTAAGCTCTATACCACCGAGCCAAAAGCCCACACCCTTCCCTCTCTTTTTCGCCCTCACCTGCCACGCGTGCGCGCGCGTGTACCTGCATCCAGCGGCCGCCACCGCCTGCAAAAACCGAGCCGAGCGCGAATAAAACGCGCGACAAAATTCCAGCCGCGCCAATTTACACGTCCGAAGAATTCCGGGCCTGGCGCGCGCACTCGCTAATTTCCCTCGCTGGACAAAAAAAAAGAATAAAAAAAAAATTCGCTACCAACCGAATTTTTCGAAACGCCGAGCAGCAACAGCAGCAGCACTGTGTAGCTACAGCGACAAAACGATCGCTCGGGCCATTAATCAGAGTCACGCGCGCTCGTGAACAATCTCCGGAGGCTTTTATTATCAGGTGTTACCGCGTGCTACTTAATTCACGCCCTTTCCACATCCGCCTCTCTCGCTCTGTATATGTATGTGTATTTATTTGCGTAGCTATATGTGTACGTATGTATAAGGGTAGTGACGGCAGCTCGCGCCGATAGCGAAAACGGATAAGGCGCGTCGCGCGGCATTTCGAGCGCAATTCGTCACGCGTGCATGGCTGAGTCCTGCGTACATATACGCACTTGTGTATGTGTGTGTGTAAAAAGCACTAGAGTGGATATTTTCGCCATGTGTCGGCTCGATTCGAGCTCGATGGTATATATACGCGTATAGTGTGGAACAGGAAGCTCGCGAGCACGCACAAAGAGAGCGACAAGTGTACACACAGCGCGCTGTTGAAGAGTATAGGTAATTTCGGGCTTTCCTCTCGTCGTCGTCGTCGTCGTCTTTACTTTCGAGCGTGTTCCGCTCTGATTTCTCTTGGTCGCGGTAAAAAGAAAAACGGCACTATCTAGAAACATCGTCGAGGAACGTATATAACCCAGAGCGATATAGTACAGCGTGAGCCGGAAAATTGAAAAGTCGCTGTGGTACAAGAGCAGCGTGAACTATTTTAATAATAGGCTATAATATTCACCACTCGGCCCGTTAATTATATACGATTTGGCTGGAAATCGTACGAAAGTTTTACTATCTTGTGGAAAACATTATTCTTAGTAGCCATTCCGCATGCCTGGGTATAGTTCTTTGTTGAATCGCAGTATAAAGTATATCGAAATCATGAGGGATAAAAAATTCATTTCAACGACCGTATTATAACACACACACACTGAGACAGAATTTCACGGAACCGATCCTATCGGCAGTGCGACACGCGCGACCCTATTAAAAGTCCATCGACAGACGTGGGATAGCAGCAGCAGCAGCAGCAGCGACGGCGGCGTTTCGAAACGGGCGACATAACTCCTATAATCAGATCAATTCACGCACAAGAGCTACTCGCGCGCGCACACCTGGAAAACCCGTATAATGTATGCCTATGGCGCGA
>JAPYZO010006926.1:0-13875 GCA_030522905.1 Torymus flavipes | reverse complement strand
AAAAATGAAAAAATTCCTTACCAACATAGGGAATATAAGGAAAATAAATTCAGTTAAGCATTGAAGACATTTTTTAAAGCCAGAGAGACAAAATACTGATAACATCCATGAATATTAAAATGAAATTTTTATTCAAATTCGTATTTTTCTATTGTGCTTAAATATTTATTTTATAAAAAAAAAATAGTTTTTTTTATAAAACTATCGAGAATAAGTAGTCTTCAAGATTTCAAGTCAAGTAGTGATGCTGAACAGTTGCGAGCGAGACACAAAGTCAAGAGATGGCGCCGCGTGCATGCAGAAGCAGAGCATCGCAGCAGATCGACTGCGGCCTCTCCTCCTTATATATTATACCTATATATATGCGCGCTTGTCGGCGCGTCCCTCTATATCTTCTTCCATTAATTAATCATTTATTGTCACAATAAAGCGTTGAATTTAAATACAAAGAATACTTATTGTTTTTATTCTGATTAATCCAACAAAAATAGATGATGCCTTTTTCGTAAGTCCGAGATAACGCCTTATATCATCTTTCAACGTGAGATTAGATATTAGAAATTCTTCGTATCTCGATACGTCAACTTTCGAGCTTTCAAGCTTGTGCGACAAATCAGAATCGTCAACATCCTACAAAATCTTACCTTTGACTACCACACCAATACAGTATAACATAAACCCAAACACTCGTTTCCCACTTCACTTTACCACCACTGCGGTAATCCACCCCCAACACTATGCACACGCGACGAGGTGCCATACATCCTTCCCCCATACAAATTCAACCGCGACAGGTAGTTGACGCGTGTCGCTCTCTCTCACTCGTTCGCTCGCCCGGGTCGCGACCTTATTACGTCGTTACACACACACGTCGTCGCCGACGACCCCGATCGTCTTTTTCGTTCTTTCGTATACGGTATACATGTATATTGCCGCCGCATGCATATTTATGCGGCCGCGGGGGTATACGCGGCATTATTCAAAAGTGCCTTTTATAAGGATGATGCCGCGGTGCTGGATCATTAGCATAAATAACTGGTAAGCGCGATTTTTGCGCGAGCGGTGCAGAGGATGATGTTTGCGTGGAATTTTTCGGAATTTTGCATAGTGCTTATATATATATAAATTAAAGAGCTCTAGCATATATAATATTAATTTGTAGAATGATCGTAATTATAAATATCTTGTATTTTTAGCGAACATATTGTACGATTTTTTTTTGTGCGGATACTTATATATATATAAGTGTTTAGAACTTTGCTTACAATGACTGTTTGAAATAGCAACATACTTTCAAAAGCTATACCTATACAACATTACCACATTAAATTCTTAACACGCTATATGAAGAACACGAATTATTTATAAAATCTTGTTTAATTAATGTAATTTTCATATACATATTTTCAACTCACAAAACCGCGATCGCTCACACAATTCCGCCATTATACTTTCTAAAATATTAAGAAAAAACACGAAACGCGCCTATTAACAACCCACATGCAGCTCAAAATCTTATACACCTCGAAAACCCAAAAGTCACGATTCTCAAACAATCCCGAGCAAAACAAAAACCACTATACCTCTTCCTCGCACCCACCGCAATAAAAAAGAAATCGTGACGTTGCAATTATCTGTATCCTCGACCCTCCGCCGCGAAGGTTCTCCCTTTGTTTCTCCCCCGCCTCTGCCGTGCGCGCGTGCCGCAGTCTTATTATTTTATAAAGCCGTAATTCAAAAGCCGCGATAAATTCATCGGTCGCGAGCGCTAATTGCCGGGCTGCTGCCGGCCAACGGGGTTAATCGCCCGTGGCCGCGCGAAAATCGTGTGTATACGCCGCGGCATTTTGCCCTTTTTAGCGCGAGCGCACGCGACGTTATGATGGGATTTTTCGGGGATAAAGTCATTCCTAAAAATAATAAAAGTTGGCTGTAAATTGTAAAGATATATCGTATAAAGTGAGCAACGATTCGCGGGGACGTGTTGTATTGGGCTTTTATGGCGCGTGGTGCGGTTTACGAGGTCGACAAACATAAGTCTTAGATATATTGTTGGATAAGTTTTAGACACTTTTTTTTTTCTTTTAATTGCAAGAGTTGGAAAAGAAATGTTTATACTGATGATGATAAAAACAGAATTTATTTTGAAATACTTTGTATTGCGGTAACTATTACACGGGTAGTTAAAAAATTAGAGTTACGATTGCGATGAGGAATTTGAGATTATTATTTAAGTAGGCTGGGTATTTTAATCCAGTTTTATGCAATTATAACGTTTTTACAATTTAAAACAAATCTAGCCTCCTTATAGTGACCGAGATGTACGTGTCACGTATTCTTCAACCTTTCAAAGTAAAGTACTTATAAAGATGTTAAATGTTTTTTCCGCATGGTAATAACAGATTCAAACCCGAATGTTTTTATTTAAATAAATTTCAATCCAGGGTCGAACAGCCGATATACTTCACTTCGCCGCATTGTCGGAAGCTAAATACCATACAACTCAGCACTTTTTCACGCCAATTAACACGGCAAATATTAATAAACATGAAATTTCTTATTGCACACGACACCACTGTAATTACTACTCCTGCACCTCGAACAATTAATTTAATTTTTCTCGCGGTCATATGCATATTCCTTCCGCGCCATACATATACAGCGACGCATCGCATATATATACGAATTTTTTTCCGCCGCGCCGCTTACTTTAGTACCTTTTAGCAACGAATAAGTGAGGGAATAAAATTGCAAATAACCGTCATTACGCGAGTAAATTGTAGACTAATGTATACCCATAAGAGACACTTGTTACTTTGAAGAAAAAAAGAGACGGCTAATAAAATTTTTTTCCCTTCCCGCCTCCCCAAATCTGAATAGATAGGATCGAAAAACTTCCACAAGGCTCTCGCCGCGTGTATATTATAATCGAATATATCGATCGTCCGCAACGAGAGAAAAAAAACACACACACATAGCGTTACTTTCCGCTTATTCATCGTTCCAAAATCCGTATAATATACATCACATATATATATATATATATATATATACGTTCGGCTTAATCGTTGGTACGCGCGCGATCGTAATGAGATTTCGAAGGGATCATGTGCGACGCGCGGCACGCGTGCCGCAGTATGCAAAACAACCTAACTAAACAGCCCTGAGCTCTCTTTATTGTAGCTGAAAGGTGTGTGTTTTTTGTATTGCGGGAGGTTAGGGTTCGTCGATTGTACTCACCTCCTGTCCGGACACGGTGAACATTCTTTTGGCTCCGTTCATCTTGAGCACCTGGCCCAAGTCCTCGAGGACCTCCTCGAAGGGCTGCGATGTGCGTAGATTCAGCAACACTCGGCACTGTTTTCGTTCAGATAAGTAAATTATTGTTTGTTAAGAACTTTTTTACTTTTGTTATCGTGGATTTTTGCGAAGTCGGATTTAAAACGAAAGTATATAAGTGATAGAATTTGGAAGCTTTGAGAGCAATGTTGGAGTCGCGACTTTATTGAGCTTTTCATTTGAATACAAAGAAGAGATTAAGAACAATGGATCGAGAGAACCCGATAAAGCGTTTTTTAATTCATTTATGATTTTATATATGTATATACTGTTTGACATAACTTTAATGTCGATTAGCATTCGGGCTGATAAAGAGGCGAATTAAATAGGCGGTATATATATACGATTTTATCGCGAGTGCCGCGCGGTCTCTCGCGAAAAGAATTGCGAATATTGTTCGAGGACATTTTTAATGAATGACCCTTAATCAAATAACCTGGAATATATTAGCATATAATGAAATGGCGTGTCATGCGATATGAAAAGCATTTAGCAGAGTAAAGTTGAGCGTTTGGTAATTGTTGGTATAGAGGGATTTTAGTTACAAAATAAATTGAAATTAATAATAGTAGCAGTTTTAAATATAACATTGTTTTTGTGTTTGTTTTCTTTTTTATTTGGTAGGATAATAAAGTAGTAAATGCGTATAATGAATAAAAGCATTACATTTACGAATGTATGTCTGACCGAATCCGATAATTTCTACTTCCATATGTACAAAACTTTTTAAACTTGTTTTAATGATCACGGTTTTTGCGTCTTTTTCATCAATAACATAAATATAAGTTTATTTTTATTTAAATGTTTAAACAACGTTGTTGATATTAATTATATAAAGTTTCTATAAAATTTATAAAATCTCCAAGTGCATGTAAAAATGTAACATTTGATCACTACCATACTGGCGTAGTTATTTTATTTATTTTTTATTTATTACGGCTTTATTTATTATCGATGATTTTAGAAACTTTTTTAGATTCTTCTATGATTGAGTCTCTGTGATATGATTCCCTTAAGGTATAGTAATACAGCTAATTTAAGATGTGTTATTTTTTATTTTTATTGCAATAAAATAAAATCTAACAAACAGATAAATAATACATATGATAGAAAGGTACATTGTGTTACGGAAAAAAGTTTGTTCTCAAAAATTAGTTATCGCATACCATATAGGTATTTTCTGCTCGAAGAATAAGTTACTTCCGTTTCTTGCGAATTTTTTATTTTTTATTCGATTTTATGTTTAACGTCTCATTTTGCTTAAACACATATGTCTACAATCCATTCAGGTTCATATTATGAAATGGCTAAACTATATACGAAGTAATGTAAAATTGTTTACAGTTCAAGAATAAAAAACTGGAAGTCAACTATATGAATACTTACATTGTAGTTCATGTAAATTAATTATTTCCTAACACGAGCCTGGATGGATCCTAGTCAAATGTTTAAACAGCAAAATAAGACGTTAAACATTAAAATTGAATAAAAAATAAAAATTTCGTAAGAAACGGTAGTGACTTATTCATCGAGCAGCAATATCCATAGGTTTTCATAAATAATTGTTGAAACAAAATTTTTCGTTAACGCCAATGTACCTTCGATCACATATATCATTTCTCTGGTTATTAGATCTCTCTCTCAAACGAAGCCTTCTTCTATAACTATATAAGTACACTTCCCCTTTCTCTCTATCTCTCTACAATATACCTGTACGGTGTGGTCGAGGTTGTTGACAATGCGAATAACGCGGCCGGAACTGGGCTTCCCGCCGCCGGGCGGTGGTGCCTCGTCGGTGATGGAAGCCTTCCTGCTGAGGCTCGCGACGGCCGGCGTGCTGCGGCTCTGCCAGCCCCCGAGACCGCCGCCACCGCCGATCGCAGTGCTCGCGCCGACGCCGCCGCCCGCCATAGCGCCACCACCGGCGACACCTGCGCCCCCGCCGCCTCCGCCGAGTCCCACGCGGCTGCCGCCGCCGCCCCCGCCGCCCGGACCGCTCGACGCGTACCACGTATTGCTCTTCTTGCCGTAGCTCGCCGGCTGTGAACAGAAAGCAGAAATGGGGGGGATGATACAGTTATGAGTGGGCATTGTTTTTTTGGTTGGTGGAAAAAAAGATTGGTTCGGTGGAGACCAACGAGTTGTGTTTAATGTTGGTCCCTGACATAAGTTAGTTTTTAACGTTAAAACCTCGTGATTTACACGTTAATACGATTAGAATGTTATATATAGGCTTCGAGAATCGGAAAACAAAGCAACATTGTAAAATGCACAAATTCTGACGAGATCGACAATTTTGCTTCGATTTACGATTTCAAAGCTTATTATATTCATCGTACGTTTCTGCATGAATCATGAGAATTTAAAATTGGTCAAATGTTTCATATAATTAATTATTGCAGTTTACGTGATACAACTAACTTTCGGCAGAGACTTTACGGGTGGTATAACCTTTAGTTGTCACCAGCTAATTCCGTTGGTTTCGTGCACGCTGTTTTATATTTCGTTAAATCAACTGAGCATAATGGTTATAACATAAGAAATGAGTTTGTCAATGTTGTCTCGTGAATTCATTTTGAAACCATTTTTGCTTGTTTACCTCAAGCACTTTAATAATTCGACTTACACGGAAAAAAATGATTCGTTACGGTTACTATCCAATTGGTAAAAAGGTTCCATTCGTTCAGCATTAGTTAGATAAACGAATAAAATAGGTACACTAATCAATAACTTGGTTGTGGTAACTATTTTATTGGTTTATATCTTACTAATGCTCATGGGATATTTCTATCAATTAGTGCGGGTAACCGTAACCAATCTTTTTATTTTCTGTGTACTATTTAATGTTCAAATAATTGTCATAATAAATATAATTAATGTCTCCTTTCTTGATCACATAAAACTTGTGCATGATACCGTTGGTCTCGTTAGTCTTACGAATCTTTTTTTCCATATTAGAGATGAAATAATTTCTACGAAAATAATTTTATAATATTTGAGAATTTTCCTTTATAATTTGTAACAAGTAAAATTATATTCAAAAAAGTGTCGTAGCTAAGTAAAAGTTAAGTAGTAGAGGATTCGAAAAATAACTAGCATAAATTAGAAGTTAAAAATGAATAAGAAATAATACAAAAATTATGGTAAGCGTATAGATCCATACAGACTTCGATATCTCCATTCATAAGCCATGATAGTGAAATACAAAGACAGTCGTTTCATTAAATAGCATAATATGAAACTTAAAAGTTGGTAGAAACCATGCGTAACAAATTTTGGGTAATTTTCAGGGCAACTTATATTCGCAATGACACACTTTGATAATGGAAAACTTTTTTCAAACTGCAAAAAGCCCCGGTAATTTGCGTTCGTCTCTTTGCTTTTAATTTTCGAAATATTAAGTCATAAATCTTTAACCAATATTTCTTAACTAAGAATTGAGGGACTGCATCGAACTCTTATGTGAACATATATAACTATTCCATTGTCAGGAGAAAATAGGTAGATATTGTGAGCGTTTTCTTATTTATTTATTTATTTTTGCAAAAAAGTTTGAGACTACTTTAGATAATCTCTCTTCATGCTGTTATTTGAGCTGTGAAGCGAAGAAAATTTTGCTTTCTGATGTTTGCGATTATTGTACCAAAAGAAGTACACGTACATACGTATAAGGATCTTTTTTTAAATTTATTATATTTCATATCTTCCGTTAACTTTATTTGAACAAGCATTTATTTATCATTTCCATCACCGTTCGATATATTTGCAACATGATTGATGACCAGTAATTCGAAAATTTATGTTTTTTAAACAAAAAACGCAACAATCAAATGAAAAGCTTATATTTCTAAAAAGAATTGAAAAAATATCTAAAATATAGGAGGAGCAGACAATAGCATTACGTAATGACGCTATAAATGTTTAGGTATATCTTAAAAAATCTTATTATAGCTATATGTAGGTCACTTTTCAGTAGTAATGTTATCATTCACAAGAAAATCTTGAGCAGGATGTATATCAGTCTCCTAATTTCACAAGTCTTTTTTTGGTATTTTCAGATATCAATCGGCCGATATATATATAAATACCACGGTGAAATGTGAAGAAAAAAATGCCGGCTGACAGGAACATTAAGTTATCTTAATACTTCAATCATAATGTATGATATCATAGCGTATTTCGAAAGTCGGTCGGTGATTTACATTTCACAAATCACACTTGACCCCCTAATAATAATTTTTCGCTTCGAGTACAATATACACGATACACGCTTTCAATTTCACAAGTCAGCTGAAGAAATATAGAATCTTTGGCAGAAAAAGAAAAAAACGATTCAACAGAGGTTCGTTACCCCGTGCCCCGTTCTCTCTTAATATCCGAATCCCTCAGGGTCACACGTATATACTTTGACTTCACGCATTATATTGATACGAGATAACGATAACAAGCCAATATACGTGAAAAATACACGACTGGCTTGTAATGTATACCACGTGGATAAGGATCAAAGGTTAGCGTGGGTAACCTACTGAAAATATGATCGAGCACTAGTAACCGTCAGCTGTCAAAGACATACTTTGCACGTTATTTAATCAAATTTATAGCCGAATGTGTGTATGTACGTTTTCTTCGGCTTTAAACCACGTCTTTACTTTTTTTTTTGTTACCGCAATAAGTATACGAATAAAACGCGATATTATTTCTTTAAATTCAAGCTAACGCCGAGTTTGGCCTATGAAAAATTAACGACACGCTAAAAAGACTTGGAGGACTTTTTATTGGCCGATCGTTTCTCGAGATATAAATCAATGGATTTTATTTCGTCCAAGTTACCGAAATCACAAGAAAAGAGTACGAGTAATTACCGTATCTCAACAAAACACTCAATAAAAATTACCCCTTTTCAAATGTCAGCGATTTTGTAAAAAAAACTCAGATTTTGCAAAAAGAGAATTAAAATAGAAAATGAGAGCTTTTATTTGCCTTTTTGAAAATTAAAAAAGTGCTTAGTTCTTCGAAAGTTACGTAGCTTTGAAAATTAGCTTAAAATGCACAAAAAAAATGTTGAAAAACGATGAAGACCGTGAAAAGCGTGATTCTGTACACCGACGTAAGTAGTATTTCTTGCATTTTAAGCTGATCTTCAAAGCCACGTAACTCTCGAAGATCTCAACATTTTCATATAATTTTCAAAAAAGCAAATAAAAGCTTTCGTTTTCTGTTTGAATTCTCTTTTCCCAGAATGTCTGTATTATTTATCTTGACGAAATGGCTGACACTTGAAAAAGGGTAATTTAGAAAATTATTTTTAGTATTTTTAGTAAACAAAACCGTATTACAAATGTTTTTTCACTTGTTTAACATTATTTATGCATAATTTAAGATATAAAAAACGATATATGGTAAGTGTGCTTCTAAAAAAATTTTTAGCAGTTTTCAACGTTTAGTAGATTTCCTGATGTATCCACCCATAAACGAACTTCATGAAACCGAGCGGTACACTTCAACAGGAGACAAACTGCTACCCGCGTCGCGCGCGCGACTTGTGGATTTCGAGGTCGAGTGCGTCCCCCCTTTAAAGAGACACATGTATACGAGGTACATCTATACGTATACTCGAAAGGCGAACATACGAGAGACAGAGGTGATTTGGATGCAGAGTCTAGCCTAGATTATTCACCTATGCACGGGGTTCTAGGTTCTCGCTCCACTTCTCCCGTTCGCCCAGTGGTAAGTAGTAGTAGCCTAGTTTGCAGAAGAAGACTTATTGGCCGACGCGGAAGCGGAACTGGAATTCCTCCTCCCGTGCAGCACTGTCTCCTTGTTTTTTTCTTTGTGGGAGGGCTTTAGTGTATCAAAGAATACAGGCGCGCGCGGACGGCTGTTATTTATTAAACGAGGAGAGTAACGCGCGGTGTAATTGTTTTTGCGAGTTTCTTTTTCTTCTAATTTGGGCAGGAGCGATATCTGGTGATGTATCGGTGCTGTCATTATTATAGTTGGATTTATGGGCTATCGAGTGTCGCGAAAATTTATTTTCTATAAAATTGTCGGGTATTAGCCGCATGTATATATAGCATTTGAATGCAGTTGGATTCTCTTTTTTCTTTTTTAAGGTGAAATATTTGAATGTTGACTTGATAATATATCTTGTTACAGTTATAGTTGAGAATGCAATCAGATATACCTATACAGATATCTCACCTGTATCAGTTTTAGAAACGTATTAAAATATAGCACTTTTTAACACGTGAAGGCCTATTACAGAGAATTCCCAACAAAACATGATGAAAAGTCGCTTGTGAACCGATTGGCGCGAAGGAGAATCGACGCGGTTGCGCAATAACAATCGATACACGCACTTACTACTACTACAACTACAACACCAATCGTATCCACGCCATCTTACGTAAACCAGAGACCACGACTATATATATATTAACCGCCCCGATTCTCCTTTCGGCGCGCGCGGGCGGGCAAAAAATGGCGAAGCTCAATTAAGCGAATATATATATATAACACCAAAACATCGAGTGTATAATGAACAAACAACAGCGAGAAAGAGAGAGGGAGGGGGGGGGGGATAATAATTCTAAAGGAATATAATCCACTCACATGGCAATAAACCTCCTGCCTACTAGAACTCAAAACTCGCCACATGCTTCAATAATCATCATCATCATCATCGACTGCTATGAAATATCGTCGCCGCTTGTGCTCTCTTTCTCTCTCATTAACGCGCCTCCTCGCTCATCATCATGACTACCTGCATCATCATGTCGGCGGGCAGTGAGATGACCTCGAACGAGTCGCTCATCAACACGACGAAGGCCTCGTGGGCTGGCTCGTGTTGTACCACCTCGACAATCTCCTCCTCCTCCTCGTACTCTTCCTCCTCGTCTTCGGGCAGCCGCCGCCTCTCACCCTCGCCACCAGCTCCGTTGTCGTCGTCGTCGTCCTCGTAGAGTTCCGGCGAGAAAGCACGACCCGACGTCACCGTCGACGCTGCCGAGCTACGTCTACGTTGCTGTTGGCGTCGGCGATGCTGGGGTAGAATCGGGGTCGGGCCTAGTAGCGAAGAACGCCTGCGCCTTATTGTAGGCGGCGGAGGCGGCGGCTGCAGGCTCGTCGTTGTTGATGGTAAGGGCGACAGCTCCGGGCCCGAGTCCGAGCGGCACGACGAGCTCGCCGGCGACTCAATGGTTGGTCGTGCCGAGCAGCGACACACTCTGAGCGACCCAACTCGTAGTTGTGCAGGGTTTCTTCGTCGTCGGTTAGAGGTGGAAGTGTATTGTTGTGGCGAGGAATGAGCGAGGGAGGTGGTGAGCGGTGATGAGCATCGGCTACTGGGGTATTATCTGCGATGCCTTGACGGAGAGAAGGAGGGATTTTTTTTGCGTCAGTTTCAGGTGGTTTTGAAGAGGGGTTTGGTTGACTTGGTGGATTGCTTGGTCGATGTGCGTAGTAGAGGATTACGTAACCGATTGTGTCCAGTGGCAATTACAAGAAATGAAACTATACCGCACTTTTTAGTTATAAATGTAACGTTTAGTTACAATTAAAAAGTATTAGTTACATATAGTTAAAAGGAAATTAAAATTGATTGAAAAATCGATCATTCTGGTGACAACGCGATTTGTTGGTAAGAGTGAACGGCTATTTCGTTTATTTATTCGTCAAAAAATGTTAGTTCTTTAATGCGACTATTGGATCGAAAATTAACGGCGATCGAGTTGTACGAAATAGTTCATATGTAAAGTTATTCTAAAGGACATGCTATACAAATTTGAAAAGATTATTAAACTGCTGCAAAAAAATTGAAAAACTAATACTTTTTTTGTTACCACAATTGAAAAAAAATTAGAAAAAAAAAATTAAATACCTAATCAAAAAATTAATTAAAAAAAAATATATATATATACAAATTTTCAATATTAACAGATGAATGAAGTATATTAAATTTCGTTTAGAAGAAAAAACAATCGGCAATAGATTCTAGAACATATCTTTGCTTTATACTATTTGCCTTTTCCGGTGATTTCAACGCCCGATCGAGCGCATCCCCGGCGCCCGTAAGCCCTAACTTCCAATTTAGCTATATAGAAAAACACGATTTCCGTTAAAACTTCTACCTTCGAATTCCCTCGAATTTCTCAATCAACTAACCGCCACATATAACCGAAAACTCACACGAAAAATACCAAAAATTTAAATCGAAACCCTCAATACCGAACACCGAGGGACCCAAAAAATAAACCACCACCAAGCAATCAACAAGTCACCATACCAATAACGTCGACTACATACCTCTGAAGCCGCATCCAAGTGAAAAAAAACAACCGGCCGCCTCTGGCGTTCCGAGTCCCGAGCAACTACGCAGCCATAATCTTCCTCCGAACGAAACGGCTCCTCACCGTGCCTCAACCGCAACTCTACCGTATCCCCCCTTGAACTTGCCGATCAGCCAGTCGATCGTCCTCTTCATTCGTCGCTATAATCTCTCTCCTCGCACAACACCTCTACCTCAAAGTAACGAACCTCCGGCACGGCCAGCCGCGCACGTCTCCTCGTCCGCACACAGCGCACTTATATATACACTGAGAGTATAGTGCGTTAGGACGCAGCGGTGGTCCTCGATCGACTACGACTGGAACTGGCCGCGGCGCTCCAAAGTCGAGCATCGAAAGGGGGTCGCGAGCGCTCGAGCCGGTGGTAGGGGCTGCCTCCGGAAAAGGGGCCACGAGCTTTCACCCCGCCGAGAGCTAGATCCTTGGGACACGCGCTCTGACCTCCCTCCCACCCTCGTCTCGTCCCCCTACCACAGGTAGCAGTAGTAGTACTACTTCAAGGCCAGACACGCGCTTTTTCCTTCTTGGGGATTGCATCGATGCGTGAGGGTATAAACGGAGATTAAGGAGTTCTGCTGCGGTTTGGTTATTTATTGAGATTAGCTGTGGGGGTGGACGGAGTGTGTTTGATTTGTTGGGGTATTATAGAGGAGGGCTGTGCAGGTGTTTTCATAATATATGAGATTAATAAATCGCACGCGTGGGAATGTGGAACAAGCGTGTATATGTGCGTGAACGTGTTAATGGTTTATAGGGTAATGAGGTCGAGATTCGGGGTTAATTTTTTTTTCAGCGTACGCGGGTGTGTATGATTGATATGGAAAAGCGATAGCGTGGAACGAAAATTTCGGTGGTTTTTTAGGCGGAGGCGAAGTGGCACACGTGTATTTTTTGTTCACGCGCGGCTTTGAATTGTAAATTGTTTGGATATTGAAATGAGTGGTGTATGTGTGTGTATAATGCTTCAATTTTAAGTATATCACGATGTACTACTGACATTTAGTATCAGAAGGCGGGCTTTTTTTACAGAAAACAATTAGCCTAGAAAATGATAAGCGTATTATATGTTCGTATAGTAGGGAGAAGGAGGACTGGCGATTGGAGTAATTTGCAAACGTATCATAATAATGGAAAGTAACGAGAGATTCCAGACACGTAAATTACGGTCTGACCGAACTCGGACGCAATCTACTTGCCGCGCCGATTTCTATTCGCTCGCTGCGAAGTGGCACTTTCATCGTGTACTTATACGTATACGTACTCCAGATTTCGTCTTTTCTCATTACACTTGTAAGTGCACGGTTTACGGAATTTCTCGTGTTCTACGGGAACGTTTTCTTTTTCAATTGTGTTTTGGTCTCTTTCATTTCCTTTTACATGCGAAAATGATAAAATAGATGTAAAAGTGAAATTACAGTTTCCATGTCTTTGTTTATAACAGAAAAGTAGTATTGATACCTATAGAAAAAAAAAGCATAAAGCATATGAGTTCTCTAAGCTTTTCGATCTAATATAAAACTAAATTTCTTTAATTACAAAATTATTATAGGTACATATCGCATATACCAATCGTTAAAAAAAATTCATTACAACGATCCACTATTCTACCATTTATCGACAATTCAACGCCAAACAAACAAAAAAAAACTACTCCGCAAACATCACGTGCACCCTTCCCAATAATCCTTAAAAAAAAGAAATCCTTCATCTTCTGCAAATTCCACTTTTCCACCGATTCGCCCCATTCCCCCGATTCCCAGCGCAGCAGCAGCACCCACAAATCACAAAGCTCCGTTCGCCCGTAAAATCCAGCGTGTTCTGCGCATCAGCCAGTAAGTTCTCGTGTGCTGAGCCTCCCCTCAGTGTAGGACACAGACCCGCTGGTTTATACCACCGGCCGCGATTATGCATGCTAATAGGTTCGCCTCCCCTCCTGTTGGCACGTCACCACACTGCAGATCGCGGCCCGACTAGCTCGCTATACTTATTCGATTGCACCGTCTTCGTTCTACAATGATTCGCGTATATATATGCTACGCTGCATGTGTGTACTCACTGTGTTGTGAATGTCGCGTGATGGAGAGGCTACTGTGTTGTTGAATGAAGGGAAGGGTACGCTGATTTTACCCTAGTGAAAAATCTCACGTGAGATCTCACGCCAAAATCTCACGTGAGATTCTGCTCCGGA
>JAPYZO010006921.1:0-15317 GCA_030522905.1 Torymus flavipes | reverse complement strand
GGTACAGCTATTTTATGATAATTTTTTAACTCTCATTTTTTACTTGAACGATTATAATCATTTCATAGTCAAATTTATACTTGAGAATTAATTATTTTAAATTACATTTCGTTAAAATTTCTTTAAATCATTAATCAATACTAGCAGTTCAATTTTCAAAAATTTCTACGAAAATTTTAATCACTAGAAAACGAATACTTTCTCCCACCAACTATTTGCTTGCTTTCGATCTTTCGATTTGCTCTTCCTCCTTTAACGATCTATCAGATAAGCTATAATACAACTAATTTATAGTACCTACACACGAAGTCCTCATTAATCCCCCCCTCCCCAAAAAAAAAAAAATAATGCACTCAAAAACTACCAACAGCAATAACCGTCAAACGAGCCATCTCCAATTCACAAGAATCACATCTCGCAGAGGCGAGAAAGCGAATAAAATAGGGCGCAACACCCGCACGAGCCGCGATCGATGAAAGATTAGACGGCTAAATATCAACCCACCGCCCCTATATATACATCATATCCATAACGCTTTAAAACATTCGAATGGGCTCATAACCGTGGAATGCTCCAGATACTCTCTACACCCTACTCTCTGTACGCCCGCGCGCGAGAGAGAGCGAGAGCTTTGCGCGCGGAGACGCACGCCCGGCGCCCTTTCCTCCCTCTCTTTCGCCCCCGCGTACATATATGCACGGGTCCTTCAGAGTCTAGTGCATAGCTACGGGGTGTTGCCGCGCACACACACGTATAAGCACGCGCGCACACAGAGCAGCAGCCGACCCAAAGCAGTAGCAGGCAGCAGCCAACCAACCCCACGCGAAGGAGGGAAAACTTGTACGAGAGAGAAACATCCAGACAGAGCCGATTGCGCGCGAGCAGGCGAGCGAAGGGAGAGAGAGAGAGAGAAGCGTGCCCGCGCTCATTTTTATCAATATTTTTTACGCGAGAGCTATTTTTTCGCCGGTATCTTGCAGTAGCTGCCGCTGCTGGAGGCCTTTGCTCTCTGGGCTTTAATTTCAATGCGGCTACAGCGGGGCCATCAGTCGGCGGCGGCGTGTTTTTACGAGTCTTGTGCGCCCTTTTTTATACAGCCGCGCTGCAGCTGCGCGGTTATCAGTATATATATACATATATATAGTTTATACACAGAAGCATGCAGCAAAAGAGAGTTGCGAGAGCGAGTTATGTATCTCTATACGCCGCATTCGTTTAGAGGCATTTAGCGGCGTCGCGGTTTTATTGCGTGGCTCTCTCTCTCTCTTTTTAATTAGTATTTGGCCCGACGAAAGGGCTACAGCCTCGCGCGTGCGAATTCGGCAATTTCGTTCTCAAGATATGCGGCGCTGCGGCGACTTCTTGCGCGAGAGAGTTTTTGATGCCGCACGCGGCTGATTTAATTTCAAAGACGGGGGTGTCCTTTCTTCTCCGTGCTATTTTACTTTTTCATTATGAAAACGCCGTGGCTTTTAATGGCTTTTCCAAGGGTAGTAGTAAATTTTCCATTCGAGCGGCGTGTGTCAAAGGGTTAATTCGATTTGCAATGGCCGTGGTGAATTATGCAGATGACGCGACCCGAGTGTAAACAAATGTTTTGCTTATTTAATGTTTTCGTTATTTTCTTTCTTTTTTTGGGAGGCTGACAAAGACGAGGTAATTAATAAAGAGGTTTTTATGGAAGGAGTGTGCGGCTTGAAAGGTGTGTGTTTAAAGGACAGAAGTTTCAAGTGCACGAACGGGGAATACGTAAAGATACGGTTGGGGATGATAAACATTTAAATGTATATAAACGTGCGTGTTAATGAGGTATCGAACGATATCGTTCGTACGCTCAATTTTCAATAAAATCCAATTAGAGTAAGCTTCAGCGACAATCGGTTCCGCAATTATCATGTTCAGCGCCGCGTAAATTGCTCGAGAATTCGAATCGTTAATATTTTAATGATTATTCGTGACTTGATGTATTATCGTTTTCTTGTAATTTTTAATATATGCACTTGTATTTTTTTCTAATTAAACACATACTCGCAAGTCCAAACTAACTTCACTAATTAAGGAAAACACTCACGTACGAGCGCACTTTTCAAAAAATTTGCGTCAATTAAAACCATGTCATATCCTCATTATACGCATCGGCAAGATGCATTCTGCATTTATCACCTTTTTACACATTTCAGTCACAGAGAATCGATATGCGTCAACTGGTTACGACTCGGACATCGAAAAAACGCGGCTCTTATCGACCGCTTCAATTATATGATCCGCGCTCTGCAGCAGTGATGTTGTAAAAACCTTAATTTAATTCAAACTAAGAACTTTTTTGTTTCACCCTACTATTATTTCTCCCTACTGTTACGGAGGATCCAAAAGATCCAAAAGAATGTAAATTTTTTTCCACCGTATCCTGAACCTATATAAATTAATTTCTTTATTAGAAATCTTGTCTGTTACAATGCACACGCGATCGTATAACGAAACGACGAATCCTGGCCGCGCGCCAACGTAAGCTCGCGAGCGGCGCTTTTATTTGCTTCGCTCTCTCTCTCTCTCCCTCTCTTTTCCGATGCCTGAATCAAATACTTGACTCGGTTGTCGTAGGATTTCGGTGGCTCGCCTTTGCCGCCGCTGTGTAGTCTTTTGTGCGCCGGAAAACTGTGATGGAGTTTGGGTATAACGGGGATTAACTTACGACCCTTTCGCGGTCCTAGTGTTTTCGTCTGGTAAATATTCTAGGAGTTGTTTGAAGTATGTTGGATCAGTTTATCTTATACTTTCGACGTTTTAGTAGCGCATTTCGTTCCTTTTTGCATATAAAAACGTTGTTTAGTATATATATTTGCATATTTGAAATTGAGTTTTTAAATATTATGGGACTTTCTTTGGAATATAACATTATGTTTGTTTTAACGAACTGTTATTCATATATTATTAACAAAATTATTTTAATTAAGACTTCTCATCGCTTTATCAAATTTATAAGATTCATTTGATTCCAAGATTAGCCGCATTTATCACTACTCAGAATGATTGAATTCATAAACAAACTGTTTCCTGAAAATCTATCCCAATAATACAATCCAATATCGGAAATAACTAAATCATCCATGAAATTACCCTCATTCCATCTCTCCAGCCTTCGAATCCATTCCGCCAAACGCAAACAATCAAATCCATCGTCGACGTCGCCGTCTCCCTCATTCCAGCGTCAATCTCCTCCGCTCACACAGCTAACGAATTTACAAAGATAGTCTAGTAGCAGCCATCTCTCGGACTGAAATTCCGGCGACGTTTTCTTTTAAAGTCGTGTGCCCCCTTCTCCCAGCCTAATTGACTCGATTGTCCCGTCGCCGTCGCTGCCGCCGTCGCGTAAAAAGCTGCTGCCGCTGCAGCGCGAACGTCGGAAGAGACGACGAGAGGAGAGAAGATGAAATCGCTCGGAAATCGAATCTTTCGTTGCAAAGTAGCGAGATACGCCCAGTGGCAATTTCGTTTTTGCCCCGAGGCTAGCGCCAGCGCGCGTCTGTATATCGGCGAATTTGCCTTTTCGCACCCTCCGCGCAGCTGCCCGAGCGATTTCGTGCCGAGAGGATGTAGAAGAGGGGGAGAGAGATCGAGCGGGAGGATAGAGAGGTGTATCGGCGAATCGCTGAATGGCTGTTATACACGCGGACGGGAAGGTGGAAAAAAGAGGTGGCAGAGTCGGAGAGGTTGGATGAGACATCATAGGGGCAGCGGAATATTTCGTTTTCATTTGACGGCTGTGCAGTTTTAAGTATTATTGTTTAATTAGGAAGGAAAGGTTTAGTTTTGGCACGTGACAGGTCTTTGTATTTATATGGACATGATTATAAGAAAACTTATTCGTTAAATACTGATGAATGACAAAATATTAAATACTATATAGGAAGAATTTATTGTTGATTAAATGCCATCAAATATAGATAAAAGTAAAGAATCGTACTAAAATATTTATTACTGACGTAAAAAATTGTACTATACAATATATACTTATTTTATTTCTCGACTGTATTATCTTATAGCGATAAAAAATCCTATTCACTCGCGCGCCATAATAAAGTCTCTCGGAGCTCTATAACAAAAATACGTCGCGCCTTATTTTAATAAGAAAAAAAGATATTCCTCCAGCTAAAAATATACACATATCAAGATGCTTTAGAAAAGGTCTCCCTTCTTCTCACATATTTATAACGATAAGTAACGAAGCCACGCGCGAAAGATATACGTCTCAGCAGCCGAAGGAAATGAATCGGCGCGTATACACTATACGCTCTGACCGTCCTCCCCACCGCTCCTCTCTCCTATAGGTTAGAAACAAACGGCGCATTTATCCGACTCAGGAATCTCTTTTACCCTTCATTCATGTCATTTTCATTTTTCAGACCCTCGCGCACTACGATATAACTCTCGCGGCTCTTATACTATATGTACTCCTTCCTCGGGCCGCGCCACTATATACTCTTTGTCGAAAAAAATAGAAAAAAAGGAAAAAAAAACGTTCTTCTCTCACTTTCTCTCTCGAACGCTCGCGCGTCTGTTATCTGGCTTTCCTCTTTTGCACCTCTCTTTCACGCGCCTTTTCTCCCACTGTATATAACGCGCTCTCGCGCGTCTGGTCCGCGATGCTGAATAACACTTTTAACAAAAAAGGAGAGTGGGAGAGAGAAGGAGGAAAATTCTCGAGCTCCGCGTATAGCAGCAGCAGCAGCCGTCGTCTAGAGGGTGTGTAAATGTAGCGAGTGAGAGAGGGGAAAGGTCCAGGAAGCCGCGAGGGCTAAAAGACTTCGTGTGTGTCCGACTGCTATATGTGTGGGTGTATACGTGCCTGCGCGTCGACCCCAGCAGACTCTCCGGGAATCAAGCGTTTTCTTTAATAATTAGCCCCACGGCCTTGTCCTCTGTCTATCTCTCTCTCTCTCTCTTTCTCTCTGTTTTCCACCCCTACGGTGCGCGTCTGTGTTTGGACGGATATGTCGCTGGTAATGCGACGCGACGATTACGGGGATTCAGCTGGGCTTTTTCGTTTATATATATAGAGAGAGAGGCTGCGCGCAGAGGGAGAGGAGGGACGCGCGGTAATGAAACTTTATTGATTGCGTTTGGCTGGAATGGGGAACGAGGTTATGGAAATGCTTTTTGCCTTACGATTCTTGCCTCGTGAATTTATTAGTTCTCTCGCTTTTATTAGTTCTCGCTTATTCGCTTCCTTTATTTTCGCTAGGGAAGTAATATAAAGAGGGAAAAACAAGGCGATAAGCTTAGAAGTATGATTCTAAGTTGTTTTATGGGAGACCGATGTTTTAGTTCTCGATTGTATAGAAGTCTCGAGGAACTGATTTAATAAATGTCTTTTGATATAAAAGTTTTATATTGGAATGAATAAATAGAAGGATTACACGGCTAATGACTGAATAAAGTCTTATGGCTTGATTTATTGTAGAGATCTCGAGAAACATACACATTTAATGAATTTATTTTTTCATGTCAATTTTATTGTGATGACAAATCGAGGAATTAAAATTTATTAAAACAGGCTGAAAATATAATACGAAAGATCATAAACTTATTCAAAGTAGTTTCTCTACAGAATCATTAAATAAAATAACTGTTAATTAAAACTTGATCACGAAAAAGGGTAAATAAATAGCGTACGTACGATAAACTTGTCAGTTTGAAATTTTTTTTACGTTCCAGAGGATACACGCGGCTACGCGAACTTATTGGAAACCCTTCAAAGTTTCTTATCGGCTCGCGTGACACTCGCAGGAGACTCTTGCCTCGACTTATAAACTATGTATCTCAAAAACTAATGCTTTTCCAGTCTCTCCCAGCAACTCGCACACCCGCTCGCAATCCATATCAAAGTATAAAACTTGTCACAAAAACTCCTACAATCCATTAAGAACCATATCGGACTCTGAAAAAAGTTCCTCTGTCCCAGAGCGTATTTCAGCTCATCAATTCGAAATCTCGAATCTGCGAACACGTCATTTCTCTCGTCCTCCTTTAAAAATCAAGCCACAATCGCAAAAAATCCTATCCCCACAAAGGCTCGAATCTATGTACCGACTCTAACCCGATCAGACTTGGCTTGTGATTCGCGCACGTCACGCTCCTCAATGAATCCCTCCAACGCGCATCTCTCTCTCTCTCTATCTCTCTCTCTCTCTCACTCTTCCACTTCTCCTTAACCGACGCCCATACCCGATGAATCATTAACGGCGATCGTCTGTCAAAAGAGCCAGAGAGCGAGGACCGGAACCCCGCTGGATTTTGCATAGAGAGAGAGAGAGTGACGGGGAAAAAGGAGATCGATCGCCGCGGGTATAGTGCCTATCTGCCAGCAGCGGCCGGCGGCGAAGAGGACAGCAGAGCGCGAGCGATATACGCGAAAATGAATCGAGGAAATTGCGAAAGGGAAAGAGAGAGAGAGAGGAAGAGAGATGATGGTGATTTATGGTCTTCGTAATGAGCGGCGATATTTCTCGAGGATTCGCGAGGAGAGGAGAGGGCCCATGCAAATTTGATGCCATAAATAAAAAATGCGAGGAGAGGGAGGGTGGATTGATGCGAGGTGTATTAGTCTTAATTAGAGGATGAGGAGCCATTTTTTTGGGGTGGGTGGAATGTGGATGAAAGGGAGAATTGACTTAGAAAATGGGAGATGAAGTGGGAGGTTGGGGTTACAGAGTTATCAATGATTGATTGTTACAATTAAGAGTGATGAAAATAAAATCTTGTGAGTTTTTGAATAGGGTTTATAATTGGGAAGATGTAAATGCATCTTTGCTAATTAGAGTGAGCTCATTATTCTAGATAATTAGTTGAGAAACTTTAATAAAGAACTTTATACTTATAACGTCTAAAATATAGGCATCGCGATAATCTTTACATATAAAATAGCTATCGGAATAACGAAGAAAATGGAGACTGTAGCGCGCAGTTAATAAACGCCAAAATTACTTATCGGAGATTTAATATAACCGGCGGCAGTATATTACGGAGTCCGCTCCTATAGAAAATATTCTATAATGGAAACTTTCGCGAGATAAAAAAAAGCCAATCCTCTTGTAAACACGCTATCGAGTGCCAGCTAAGCTGCTGACTCCGCGAAAAACATTGTTTCCCGTTACACACAGATAGTGCGCGCACACTCGAGATAAAGATTTTCTTTCGTTATATTATACTGCACCGACGCACGCGCGCGCGCCTCCTCCTTAATTATATTCAGCAAACCAAATTTCACACAAAAAATACATCCTTGTTAAGAAATTGTTAGACACGAGAACATCCTGTCGCTCGTTAAAAACATTTCCTCTCACAAACGAAACAAGAGCTCCGTCATCGTCCGCCTCCCTCTCCGCGTCCAAAGACACAACAAACAGCTCTATTCACTTATACTGCACTTCTGAAAAGCGGAAAGCTCTCTCTGCCTCCGCTCCTCTCTATCCTATACTTGTTTATACAATCGAAATAACGAGATAACAGTACGAGAAGATGACGGGAAAAGTTGAAAAAATAAAAAATAAAATAGCCTGTTTCTGTCTGTCTCTCTTTACTTCCTGTGTCTGCTTCTGTAAACGGCGATGTACTTCTTGGCTCAGTCGGCGGTCGCTTTGAGAGACATAGAGCCGGCGACGGCGACGACGGATTGAAACCTACTCCGCCGTAGTCTGGGCCTCTTGTATAATAATTTGCCTCTCTCTTTCACCGAAATCAAACACGGAGTTCCGAAAGCGAGTGCGCGCGCGCCAAGACAAAACGCCGGACTTTGTGCAAGAGAAATACAGATGCTGCGCGAGGCCATTACTTTGATGTGAATGGAATAATTTTCGGGGGGAGGAGTTTTACAACCGGTTTCGCGGATGAAAATTGTTCGGAATGAATTTTTGGGTAATTGGGATGAGACGCCGACGCTTTTGTGCTGGCGAAAATTTTAATGGTCGGAGGAGTCTGACTTGTTATATGAATGAAATATACTCATTGTATGACTGTTTTATCTCGAGCTACAGTTTGATGTACTAAACTTGGACTTGTCTATAAACACATTAATTTCATAAATTAAATTTTTATTGAGAACAGCATTTTATATATGTAAATAATTATAAGTATATAATTTCTCACTTTTAAACATTAATTATCAGTAAATCTAAATAAAATATCGGAAACTCAATATGCAGAGTTTTACTTATCATAGGCCATTAATCTCCTATTACTGTTATAGCCAATGATCTGCATAAATTCGATACAATATTAACGGTACATTAAATCCATAAATATAAATACATGACCATTCAAGGTGATTATGCTCGTAAATTGATTTTCTTTAATCCAAGAAATAAACCGCACAAACTTCAAAGCTGTTTATCACAAATATACATTGATATCATCCACATATTACTAATTTAAATATACATATCAGTTCCTAATACAACAACTACCTCTTCACTCCGCAAGCATCAAAATCTCCTCACTCCGCTGCACCCATCACTCGATTACCCTCAATCCCTTCAGCTCGTCTAACTCGCTCCGTCTTATCTTCGCAGACACGACTGACGCGGAGGTACCGGATAAAGGCAGGAGTGCCGACGCTGATCCTGATGGAAGGCAGCACAGGCGCGGTGCTGACGCGCGGCGGTGTCGAGCGTACCCTCGCCGATCCGCAGGGCCAGAGCTTCCCCTGGACGCCGCCACATCCCAAGTCCCATCTCGAGGACGGACCGCTATTGTCGTGCGGAGGCCGCGATAGCAACGAGCCGATGCTGCACGAGGAGCTGAGACATTGTTATAAAGGAGTTTATTTCAGCGCGCACTGGGTGAGTGGAGGTTCTGTTGTTATAAGTGTTTCCTGATATACGATTGAAATTCCCTTTTTTTTCGAAGCAATTTATTATAGAGATATCAGAATGTTTTAGAAAACATAATCTCCTTTTCTTTGTTTTATCATAATTACATAGAATAAGTGTAAAAAAAAAGAATTAAGCTATTAAAAGTTTAATAAAAATAGCATTACTCAGACGAGACTGGGATAGCAGTGACTGTTTTAATGACATTATTATAAGGATCCATTATAAAGAAAGACATTGAGAAGATATTGCACGTTTGCTATAAGAAAATAATGGTTTATATAGATAAAATTAAAGTCGATAGTATTGTACAAATATTAGCTTCATAGGGAACTCAAAAATTGAATAGGTAAACGTTCACAGGGCCACGTGGTTTTCATCTGCACGTATTATGTTCTCCCCGTACGTGTCCCTTATGTAGACTGTCAGAAAGAAGAGTATTTGGTTACAGTGTAAACATATACAAATAGAGACACGATGTTTAATGATCGCCTGGGAAGTGCGCTCTTAGCTCAAACATATATGTTACGTTCAATGGCTCGTTTAGTTTATAGATCACATAGCTCATAGTTGTTGACGAATTCTAAATTTTTTACTGGAATATTAAAAATTCAATAACAGAATTATAACGATAATAATCAGAACGAGTTGATTCATACACATTCTTGTAAATTTTCAATTTCCTAATGGTATTGTCAATAAAAAATTTCTCATGCCACAGTGCCCACCGTGCAAGGCCTTCACACCGCAGCTGATCGAGACGTACCAGCGGATCCGCGAGCGGGGCCACAACTTCGAAGTCATCTTCGTCAGCTCCGACAGGTGAGCCACTATATATCAAACAACTACACCCACGCCCACCCACTCTACTCCCAAGCACCGTCATATAAACGTGAGAAACGGCAATATCTTATCTCCGAACGCGGCCGTGCGCGCCTTCGCGAAACTAAGTATACGCGATAAATTTCCGCTGTCTTATAACATCGATCGCTTCGCTTCTTCAGCCCAAAGCAATAGAAACAACGGATTTATCGTCTTTTCTCGGCTCTCTCGCCAAATGAAATCGCAAGAGAGATTACACACCAAACTCGGAGGGGTGTACTCGGGTGAAAAAGGAGCTTTCTCTCTTCGCGAGGGGACGCCGAAGTTTCGCTCCCTCGAAGCGCAGTATAGCTGAATAATGAGCCGGTGCGTGCGCGCGCGAGCGAAGATAATGGCCGACTTAGGAGGATATAGCTGAACGGTTGCCTAATTTTCTCCATAGGAACATATAGTCTTTGCCCGTTATTGGCCTACATCACCAGCACACGCGTGTGTATATTGCAAAGGATCACGCACTTCCGCCTCTTCTCGGAACTTTCTCTCTTATCGTCGAGCGCCCAGTCGAACCATTCGCTTTTATGTGCGCATGGAGTTTACGGAGGGATTGCGTATATAAAGAGAGGGAGAGGAGGCGATCGGGAAGGGGGATGGCGCGATTAGGCGCGCACTTTGAGGTCGAGAGTTTGTTGAAGAGCGCGAGTTGCCTGACTCTATATGCGGCTGGTCTGTTTTGATATGGTTTTGAATTAACTGCTGCTGATTGAGATTTGACGGATATGCGATAACGAGTTGTTTGTGTGGTGGTTGTAGTTGTGGCGGTAATGAAATAGACGTGTTTTGAAGTGCTAAAGTTCCCGCTTTTATGGTTTCTATCAGTGGAAAAAAAGCTTTTAATGTTTTTTATTGAAAAAAATTGATGCGACATAAAAGTCTAATTATATTATCAATCGATGTTCAAAAGCAAATCAAATGATTCGCTATAATGAAAACTACTCTATATTAAAAGTAAATGCATTAAAAAAAACTAAAATTTTATTTTACTATTACTTTTTCTATAAAAACTTTTCAAAATATTTCAGCCAGCATTATTATTATATACGCAAATGTATCTCTTATCGGTGAAGCAACTAATCATGCATATGTAACATTTTCCATTTCCACAGTTCCGCCCACGAATCCGCAATAGTTTCCTATACCTAATCTCGATTTTCCGAATTTCAGGAGCGCAGACAGCCGCGCGCGCGTTCCATTGAAATTCCCAAAATAATAGGGACCCACGGTACACCCAGCACTACACTATCTCTCTATCCGCCTACTCCAACCATTTCAAACCACATATTCCTGCATCGCGCATTTCCTATCCGCGCATTTCGCATTATCTCTCCATTGGTAAACAACAATACGCGCCACAATGCATCTCTCCAAAGCGCCAACCTTTTCCTGAAAATAAATCCACCACACCGCGCGAGCCGATAATGAAACCTTTGTTCGCTCCTCGCGCCGCTCGTCTTTTTGCCCGTCGCATCTCCGCCCGCCTTTTTTTTATATATATCCTCACGCGATCGAAAACCCTTCAATGGTCGCGAAAAGTGCGATCGTTCGCGCACGCGCACACATCGCGAGCAAAAAAAAGGAAGAGAGAGCTCGTCCGTCCATTGTTCGTGCCGCGCGTAAATAGGCGATCGATACTTTTGGCACGGGAGCGGAAACACACTCGAATTACCCACGCGCGTGTACTTATATTTTCCTACGCGTCGCTTGCGCGCGAGACAACGGCGATGATGATGAAACGCGCTCAAGCGAGTGAGAGTTGATGCTCCTCTCTGCCCTATTGTAATCTCGAAGTGAGAGGGAGAGTCGTAGATTTGAGGGCCCGAGCGCGACGAAACGTCGGGGGTGAAAAATGAGGAGAGAAAGGGAGGAGATGGATAAAGAAGGGCTGAGCGGCGCTCTTCTTTTTTTCGTTCTTCCTCTCTCGTTACAGCTGGTTATATATGCAACTTATGGGAAATCGATCGGCAAGCGCGGAAAACTTTTCGGAATAGACAGGAGAGTTGGAATAGAGGAGTGTATATAACGGAGACGAGCGTAATATACCAGACAAAGGTGAACACTTGGAGCGGAATAATAAGTAAGCGTCACTGTTCCTTTAATACACACGCATACGCATAAACTCAGAGTTTCAGGAAAATTCGTTAATTAACCGGAGCAAAGGGGACGTGTCGGCTGGAAATGAAATGGGTCACTTATAGTCTAGCGCCTTCGTAATTTAAATGCGGGCGGGAGGGAAGCGAGCTTAGGTATGCTGCGCGCGTTATGCGGCTTTATAAATCGCGCCGTGTCGCTGCGGGAGGGAATTCGCGCGAGCTTTTCCGCGACTGCGAAACGAGAGCAGCGCGCGCAAACAGCTGGGACTTGCGGCATACAATGAGCGCAAGGCGGCAGTTCTTTTTTATTATTCTCAAGCGTGCAGAACGCTGCAGCGCTATGTATACGCGAGCAGTTTTAATTAACTCGTGGATGCGTGCTGACAGTTTTTATAATGCAAAAAGCGGGAGGTAGAGCGCGGGCGTTTGTGAATTTTTTTCTTTTTCTTTACGTAGCGCGTTTGTCGTCTCATTGCCGCGCTAATGTTATGGTAATGGGCGAGGGAGCGTTGTTTTGGTAAACGAATTCTTTTGGAATAGTTACAGGGTGCGTGTGCTGCAGAAATTAAATGAGACGCGTTAATTTTATGTAAGCTATATATATTGTTTCGAAATTATGTATGAAACGAGAGCAGTAATATAATTTTCATACATTTGGTCTTTGTAAACCGTTTTCGGAATAAATTTGAATAATATCTCTAAATTAACAATTTATTTAATTTCAAGAAAATTTTAAAAATGCTTTAAAATTAATATAGTTAAATCACGCACGTATCACAACTTCCAACTGTTCATCAACTAATTGTCACTTGGCTTTTACAGGAGCGAGGAGTCCTACAAAACGTACACAGACACGATGCCCTGGCTGAGGATACCGTTCACGCAGGAGGAAAGGCGGCAGAAGCTCGCCCGCGCCCTCGACGTCCAGGCTATACCGACCCTGGTCATCCTCGATCCTCGCGACAACATAATCACGCTCGAGGGCCGCACCGAGGTCCTTGAGGATCCGGAGGGTCTGGTATGAATTGCTCCTTTATGTCGTTTTTTTATCCCCCTTCGTACCTTCTTTCCTCTCTCCCACACCCGCTTCTTCTTCTTCGTCTTCTTCTCCTTCGTCGCAGGGGAGTTTGTTTTGAATACAATGGCGAGCGAGCGTTTGCGGAGGATTTCGGAAATTTATACACGCGCTGGATGGAACGTTTTTTTTATAGGAGAGAAGAGAGGAGGGCGTTATAAGCCGGTTTTTAAGATGATTTGTTGGGGTTGGGTGTGATGGAAGGGGGAGAATTGAGTGGGTAGTTATCGTAAATTTTCGGGATTTGTACGTGTGCGTGAGCTTTTTTTTTAAATTGAAAATATACTTTGTCGGCGGGAGATTGATGCACGAAGGATAATACCGGATTTAGGAGGATTATATTGTTGCTGCGATGACGTTTATTGAATATAAAAATATACTCTCTCGGGTCTCCGTCATACGAAATAGTATGGGCTTAAAGGATTTATTGATATATATTAAAATGCGAGCGTGATATTAAGCTTGACGTGCACTCGTTAAATTTAATGTATAACACTAATTCATTAAATAACGAAATGATGGGGTACTATTAGAGTAAATAATTGTTCATAACTAAATAACGTCAAAACGCATATTGATTACATTCGTGAATGAGTAAATCTGATTTTGATTAGAAATACATTCCGATGAATGAACGAACCTCCGCCTAAATTTTCAATATCACGAAAAATTTGCCAACTCATGAGAAACGGCTCTCCCAGCCAACCCATAAATAACGAACGCACGCAAAGAAACCTCGTTCGAGCCCTCTCCCCCTCACCGATCGAGGGAAAAAAAAATCGCGCAAGAAAACGCCGTCGCCGCCGCTTCGCGTCGCCCGTAAAATTTATGTCCCCTCTCACTCTCTCTTCTTTCCCCTACCTCGTCCTCCTCGCCTCCTTCACAATAACATTTCTTTTGTGTGTGTGTATGTGTGCCTGGGACAGAACTTCCCGTGGACGCACAGGCTGGTGAACATCCTCACGGAGAAGTACGCGACGTCGCTGCACGACGCTCCGGCCATTATTCTCTTTGTCGGTAAGTCTCTCGTCCCTCGCGCAGAAGCTTTCCATTCGAACGCTTTCTACTGTGTGTGCGTGTAGACGTTAGTGTGCGTTATTCTTTCATCATGTATACTTATACGGCGGTCCGTCTCTCTTTTATTTTTTCACTGCACGCGCGCGCGTGCCCAGAGGGTGAAGACTGCGAGATACAATTCGGCGAGAGCGTCCTCCTGCCGGCCGCCGAGATGTACAGGCGAGATGTCAGGCCGGACTACGACCCCAACTACGACGACCCGGACGACACGCTGCAGTTCTACATTGCCCTTGATGTGAGTCTTTATATGTATACACAGCGTGGCTTTTTTGTGTGTGAATGCTTGGAGAGAGGAGAATTTTGAATCAAAAGGGTTGAGGCTGTGAGTATAGAAGAGAGGGTTGCTTTCCTGAATTTTGAGGGAATGAAAGTGGGGTAGCGAAATATTGAAATGGATATCTATTTAGAGAAATCAAACCGGATATCTATATATAAAGTTACTTTTATATTATTTCAGAGGATATTGAGGGTCAAATTATTGAGTTCAATTTTGTTTATGCATTCCAAAAAGGTATATAGATTACGGATAATAGAGAGCGGATAATTTTAGCGTTCTACTTTAGATATTTACGGTGCGAGAGGAAGTCTGCTATTTGAAACTTTGTAAAACCTGTATCACAGGTTCATTTGAAAGATCGATCCTCTTATTGGTCGGGAAAGCATACGCGAAACGGAAATTAGTTTCTGATTAGACTCGTCCTAGATCTACTTTGGTTCATTTAGTCTATAAGCTAGAAATTTTAATTCCTTCTCAATCAAACGTTCTTTTATACATCATAGCATGAGTAATATAAGTTACTCGTATAAAAATTACGAATATTATATTACTATCATCAAAACTATAATAATCACTAACAAATCCATCTCAACTTCCAGTGCGAGACATCGGACATCCTTCGCGAGTTCGTCGGCCTAGACGACGCGGTGCCGCTGCTCACTGCGATCGACATCCCACGAGGGGTGTACGCAGTGATGGAGGACGGTGCCGAGATAACGGTCGAATCTGTCCAGCAGTTCGTCGAGGGCTACAGGAACGACAAGCTGCCCACCAACAAGATCGCGGCCGTGCACAAGACCGTCAAACCGGAATAGAGGGGAGCGACAGGCGCGACAAAAGAGCGAACAGGAACGAGAAGAACTGCCATACTTAATGAAGATGATGTGTGTGTACGTGTGTATCGGAGCCGAAGTACCGCAAAGAAATCTGTCGATTGTCGATGAGTTGAGGCGACGTGACAGCGTAGAAGAGAAAAATTGTACGATGTTTGGACGTGGTGGTGTCAAGCTTGAGTCGGTAGTTGAAATGTTGTTTATAAAGATTTTGAAAAC
>JAPYZO010006920.1:0-10941 GCA_030522905.1 Torymus flavipes | reverse complement strand
TGCTGCTGCTGTTGCTGGAGATCCTTGGGTGTCGGTGAAGTTTCGGATTTCGTATTGGGTGATGCCTGTATCGTTCTAGGGGGTCCCATACCCATATCCGTAAGACTGGTATTATGCGAGGCCGGACTGCTTTGGGCACTCGTAGTTTTGTTACCGGGTTTATTCGTGTCGACAGGCGTATGGGGTGCTACACTACCTGGCGTATGAGGTGTGTGCGGAGTGTGTGGACTGTGAAGGGGGCCTCCGAAACCCCGATTTGCACTTTCTATCGACGGACTAGCACCTTCGGATCGTGGACCATACTGACTGTTGCTGACACCGGTATTACCGCTCTCCATATTTCCAGGCAACATACGATTGCCCATTTCTGTATTATTATTGCCTTGAGTATTTCTGTAAAAAAAAATAATATAATAGGTATGATTTTAAATATTTTCAAGTATTTTAGTTTGCTTGAAAGTATTGTTATTCTTTTCTTGTTTTTATAATTAAATTTATATTTTAATGTTAAAAATATTTGATCACTAAATGGATTGATAATAAAATCCCAAATTTAATTAATAAATGTTTGTAGTTTAAAAAATTTTTTACAACAAAGACAAATTTTTGAAATTCGTGATTCTTATTGTTCAGTATTAATGCTCTATAATGATGTGAAAAATTTAGATATATTAGTTTATTTATTATATCCTATCAAAGCATGTACGTAGTAGTATATTACGCACCTGGAAAGGAAAAAACTTGGACAGTCCACAGATCGTGTAAATAAACATGAGATGTGGGCTGGCCAATTCTTCTCCCTTGGTGCTTAATACTATTTTTCGCCATACCCTGGACGAAAATGCCACAATCGCGTTTTTGAAGCGGGAACGAAAGTGGTGCTTTCCTCCAGGGTATGGCGAAAATAAAATAATATCATTTCATATGACAACTTGATCAGAAAATATCGACTAAAATTTGTTGAAGAATCATTCTTTCTTTTATATAGAACTTTGACTTAACATTCGGCAAAGGAACATAGATAGAAAACGATTTTTTTATGTAAGCTTTATTTAATTTTTTTAATCCTAAGTAAAAATTAATAAGATACTGTTTAATAGAATACATTTTTCGTGTAAGGTAATAACTTTTATATTTAAAGCTAAAGTTTAATAATCTTTTTTTTATATATATAATTAATAAAAATATTAATGTGATTGGTAGCGGATTTTACATGCGTGTTAGCTACGCACTCTTATTTTGGACATATTAACGCCGTTTTTTATTTTAATTTAAAAATAAAAAATAAATAAACAATATGAAAATAATTTTGTTCTTCTACAAAATTACACCCAATGAAGTAAAATCTGATGTGAGTAATTATCTAACAATGCTTTTAGGCTCCATTGTCATCAATTTTTTTTTTTTAATTAACAAAGTAAATATAGTTATATTCTTTAACAATACTATTGATATTGACTAATTTAATTTTAGAAACGCAAGAATCCAACAAGGTTTTTAGACATCAATTCAAGATTTATAGGCATTGTTATTTAATTTTTCTTTTTGTAAATAAGTGGTTGATCAAACGCGGTTCACACTACTTTTTTTCTTTTATTTATGAAAATGAAATATGTAATTAGCTACGTATATTGACCAATAAAGGGCCGAAAAATACGCGAAACATTAGTTTGGGCTTTAATTCGATATTATACCGCAATGGCTTTTATAAGATAAGATAAACCAGCGCACTTTGTGCATGCTGCATGCGCGGCTGGCTCATATTTTTTCGAATGTTAACGTCAATTATTTTTAAAAACAAATGGATAACATCAAGTTAGCATAAAGTTATTCTTTAAAAATATTAAACCAATCAAAAAGAATAAAATTCTAACTACGCTTTTAACTTAACACGTGATTCATCGCCATAATTTTTTATAAATCGAATGCAAATGTATGTAGTAGAGAAGATGGAAAATTATTTTAAACTTCCAATAAGTAACGAAAGAAATTTTTATAAAACTCAATGTTATATAGTGAAGAAATTTTCTATAACGCTTATTCGTTACAATGAATGGAATTAGAAAAAATATATTAAAAAAATATTTCAATACTTACGTAGATAAACTACCATCCTTTAAACTGGTGTTTGGCTGTTTTTGTATTGTCAACTCTTGTCCTTCGAATGTATTAAGATACGATATTTGTTGCGGACTCGGCACAGGCATCAATTCTTTGACACCAACTTGATTCACTCCGCCTGGACCAAGGGGCTGCTTTTGTTGCGTTAACGATGGCAACGATCGGCAAAACATCCCGTCTACTATTTGCACCCAAAATTAATATTATGTAAGAAGTTGTTTAAAAAAAAAAAAAAAAAAAAAAAAAATTATGATTTTTTTTATAAAAGATTTTTAGTTCACAAATAAAAAATCAATGTAAGATAATTTTTTAAAGTATTGATGAGATTCAATACTTTAAATACTTTACATTAAACACAAGAAGAATACTACTAAAGAAGATAACTTTGCATTTTTCTTGAATATGATAGAAACTTCTGAGAACAATATTAGCCTAGACAATAATAGACTATTTAATGTAAAAAATTTTAGGTCTTAAAAAGTAATTTTACTTGAGTTTCCTAAAAGTACTTAAGTACTCATTAGTAATTCTAATACTTTTACAATTACAATAAAAAAGAGTAGTTAAAGATAGCTAGCAAAAATTATAGCTTATAAATTTACTAAAATAACTTTTTATAAGATTAGATGAAAAAGATTTATTTTACTTCAGTAAAGATTTTACGGATTAAATCAGTGATATTCAAACGTAAAAAGAAACTTAATAGATTATCAATAAAAATGTATAATTTGAAAAAATTAGCATACCATTTGCAGTTTGATTAACAGGAAAATCAAGAGATGAAGGATCCTTTTGTGGAGTGCCACTGGGACTTAATGCAGCTAAATGCCCATGGGATACTGGTGTACCAGGATTACTGTGATTCAGTCTAGTGGTAGTGGTCGCCGCATTGACCGCACCAGGATTTGGTGAGTCCTGGCTCGTCGGACTCTGGCCTGGTAGTTGTCCTCCAGCCCCGCTCGTGGCACCAGGTCCAGCTGGTCTTTGGCCGCTACCAGGAGCTGTGTTGCCACCCAGCTGAAATTGTCGGTTGCAATCAGCAGGCGAATTTAAAGCGGAACTCGCCCGCGGTGACGGTAATGACAAATTGCTTGTGGGATTGTTAGGCGACGCAGGATTCGGACTCTGTATGGCTATCGGCACACTTGCCGATCTCGTTGTTTGATGATAAGGTGGCGGAGGACCTTGACTACGTGGTCCGTTACCAGCCATAGCGCCAGGACCTTGGCCGTTTCCACCTGCTGTCCCAGGTGCTCCTACACTTCCTGGACCACCAGTGCTGCTAACCATGCCACCACCGCCAGTTCCACGTACTGGTACACCCGGACTACCTACTCCAACCTGAAGAACGCATTAATTATTATTTTAAACATACTTCTTAACAAATAATTGTTGAAGTTTTCAATTTTGAACATTTATAATGACTTAGTTTATTCATATTTTTAAAATAAAAATCTATTTCTGATATAAAAATTGTCCCACTTCATCTTTATTTATATAAACCATGGTCTTTTACTCAAAGTTTATGATTTTCTGACTATATTATTAATCTAGTATTGTGGGAATTTTTATACTTTAAAATATGAATTTCAGAATTCAATACTTTGCATTTATATATTTTTAACAACAAAATATTCTTTCTTTTTTACTTCAAGTAAAATAATAATCATTAACCAGTTTAGCGACTATGATTAGTCAATATTTTTCAAAAACTATTTTAAAATGCTAATAAAAGATATTGAAAATGAATTTTTTAATACTTTCTTTTTATAATTAAATTAATTATAAATAAATTATAGGTAACTCATTATAACTACAGTTATTTACCTTATTCTTCCCATCCATAAAAGGGTGTTGTATTTTATGCCAATCCATTGTTACAGGCCCACATTGATTTGGAGCACTTACTGGAGGAAGACTACTCGTTGGACAAAGAGCTCCTGGAGCATTTCCTTGGGTTGGATCCATGGGGCCAGTAGTGGGATCTTTTTGTTCAGGAAAAAGCATCTCACGCAGTTTCATCATAGCAGCTAATTGTTCTTCTCTATGTTGTCGTTGTTGAGGAGTAAGGTTTTCATCCGGTACTTTAACACCTTGTAATGAAGGTTGTACACCACCAGGACCTGGACTGGTGGTACCTCCCATTAAATTTGGACTATGGCTTATCGCTGCACCACCAACGCGCTGAGGATTAGCTGAAAATCAATAAATTGCTATTCAGATAATTCTATAAATTAACTCTACATAAAAATCTAAAAATTTTTTTAAGAATAAATTTCATAAAATTTTAACATAAATGAAATGTTAAATATACAGTTACTCATTTTTTAAATGCTATTATTATTTATTATTTATGTTACTGATTAAAATGAAATTTTATTATGTAAGTAATGTGTTTATACTGAAAAAATATAATCTTTATAAGAAATTATTATAAAATCTTGTATAATACCTGAATTACTAGGGGAGTTGGGCACAAGGCAAGGCACATTAACATTTGTATCATCTATTGACGATTCGGGGTTTCCCAGAGGATTACTGCCGTTCAAGTTACGCATGTTTGGCTGCTCATTCCAAAAAGCAGACTCATTTGGATCAAGAGGAGGGAGGTCCGGGGGTTGTTCTCCAGGAAAACCCATGTTTGGACTGTGTTGATGACCTTTTTGTTTCATTGTAGCAAGATTATTTAACCACTGATGAGGATTTTGACGAAAATGAGTCATTTTATTTGGAAATTTCTGGAACAAATAAATTAGTTTAGAATGACTTATTTTTATATTCAATAATATTTTACTTATATTTAAAAATTATAACAGAATTAACATACCTCCAAAAACTTTTTAGTACTCGGTTGTGCCATGTGGTATGCAATTATAGTTGGAAACTGACCTTGCATAACCAAATCTGCACCCCGATTAGCCATTTGTGTAGAAAAGACAAATATTTGGCTTTGTTGCTGCATATATTGTGCTTCACCAGTATTTGTACCACTTCCCATTTGTTTGGCCAACACATTGCTAACTAATGGTTGAATTCCATCACCTGGTATTCCAACATTTGTCCCACAATCTTAAAAATAAATCAAATATTTTCAATAAAAATTAATAAACTTAAAAAATATTACTTTGATTTAATGGTTGGCAATAAATGAAACAATCTAGTTTTATTGATATTACTTATAACAATTAATTAACTAAAATAAAAATAAATTAACTTATACAATCGACTTGTTATTCATTTGTTGATATTGTTTGTAAAGTGTTTAATTATTTAAATCTTAAATTACTTAAAATGAATTATTTTTCAAGTTATATTAACGGTACAATTATGCTCATTATTAGAACTTTAATCTATTGATTTATGCAGAAATGCTTTCAATACTAACTAAAATATTACTTATATGGGAAGTCAAGTAATTAATAAACAGCTTACCAGGAGGTAATTCTTCCACTGTACTAATGGGATCAGTTTCCTGCTTTACAGAGTTCAATAATGTCTGATTCCCACTACCATTCTGGCTATCAGCTGCAATTGCAGCTTCTGCACTAGCAGCTGCCTCTAGCGCAGCATCCTTCAAGCACTGTTCTGTACCATCCTCACTAGAAGGTTCTTCGTTGTTACCCGTTCCACTTTCCTCCTTGATCTTCACTCGATCTGCCTCCGGTTCTTCCTTGACGACTACCGGAGGTACGCAACTTGGCTCACTGGGCTTCTTTTCAGTCTTCATGGTGGTTAGCTACCTAGAGCTGTGTCTAGCCACAGTGCATGTCAGACTCTGTGTAGAAGTAAACGCAGGTACAGCATGTTCTGCAGTATGCTCTGATAGTTTGGGTACACGAATGCTGCAATGCTAGCCTGTAAGTCTGAAGCAGCCCTGTGCTAGCAGTCGCAGCCACTTGGCCACTGGAGTCTGCAGCTGCATCAGGCGGCTCTGGCGCCGCCGCCACCGCGAGGCGACGACGTCAAGCCTGCCACGGAAATAGGTCCTGGTCACTTTGGTATCCCTTATCTCCCCTGCTGGACTCGCGTGTCCAGCTCGGAATCTCAGCTGTGAGGCGGGCCGGCTTTGCAAAAACGAGCAGAGGAAACGTGAAGACGCCTATCTCGCGAGTGTAGCGCACCACGCAAGGCTGCTTTCGTCCTCGCGGCAGCGCACTTGGCTCTCTCGTCTGGCAGCGCGGTCACCACGGGGACGATGCTGCTGCTGTTGCTGCTGGACGCTCGGCTGCTGCGGAAGCGCACGATCTCGGTAGCGCAGTTGTGTGTGTACGATGTAGACGGAGGCTTCGGCGAAGCGCCTCGTTCACGAAAATAAAAAGAAAAACAACACACAGAGAGTCTCGAGGCGAGCGCGCGCTATCCTCTCTCTCTCTCTCTCTCTCTTCTCTCTCTTTCTCTCGCGGCCGCTTTCCGCTCTCTCTCCCTTCACGGTGTCTCTCGCGCGCGCACTCACACAGAGACGCTGCCGCGCGATCACACCAATACAGAGCGCACCGCTTATGTACTTCTCTCTCTCGGTCGTGTTATTTTTCCCCGTCTCGCTCACTCTGTCTCCATCCGTCGGCCGTCTCTTCTCCCTCTTTCTCTCCCTCGCGCTTTGACGGCGGCGTGCGCGCGCCGTTGGCTGGATGGCGGTCCTCACTGCTCGTCTCCGTCGCCTACGTCGGGAGGACGTCGTCGTCTCGTCTCTCGAGCGGCGCGCGTCGAGAGTCGAGAACGAGAGCCGCGCGCAGAAATCGTGTTCCGCACTCACACATATGTACACGCACACACACACGCTCTCGTCCGCGCGGCGGTCGTGTTCGCTCGGTCGGTCGGTCGGTGTGGTAAGGTGCCGATAATCTTCTCGCCCCGAGAGCCGAGTCTCTTTTTCTTTCTCACTTGGCGGCGTGCGTCTGTGTGCGCGCGCCCGCGCGTGCCCGTGTGTCGTGCTCGTGCGTGCGAACAGCACCAGGCCGACTCGGAGTGGGGAGCGAGAGAGAGGGAATTATATCTCCGGATGACTCTCTCTCGCTACTGCACCGGAGCAGCGCAGAGCCGGAGCTGCCGGAGTAGTCACGGCCGTGCGTTTGTGTAGGTGCGTGCTTGTATCTTTTATATATCTCTCTCTCGCTCGCACCTCCGATTCTCCACTGGTGTGGGGTGGTGTGCGCCGTGCGCGCCACTCGACAATGCCTCTCTCTCTCTCTTTCTCTCTCATGTGTGTCTCTGATGATGCTGGCTGCTGTTGCGGCTGCCGCTATGCCCCCCTCCCCCGCGCGACAGAGCCGTGGGAACACACTCTCGCGAATCGCGAAGAGAGCGAGATGGAGAATATCGAAAGCGCGCACACGCGTATTTTCCTCCTCTTTCGCACTCTGTTGTCGCTTGTCTCTCTTTGGAATGCCGGGGACGGTCACGGGGCGGTTGTCGTGACGGTCAAGTATCCATCTCTACCTCCCTCTCTTCTGCATACTTGCTCTTTTTCTATTCTCTTTTTGCGGATTTCGGGTCTTCGGGTTCGCTCGACGTGAGTTGCAACTTTAGCGCCACTTTAGTGGAACTATAGTGAAGTAAGTAATAGCGGATTTTTTCGCCCCTTGTGTCTAGTGCCATGGTGGCTACATCATATCATACTTCATACATTGTACTTGCGCATACGTATTACGACGTATCTACATACAGTGCTACCAAAAGTTTGTTTATAGGTTCAAAGCAAGTCTACTTCAGCGTGCAGTGATGCATTCAGATATATTATAATGTTGCGCAATACTTACACAGCTAAATTATGAAACGTTGCTGAATTTTCTCTTGTCAATATGCAAAATTATTTATATGTAAATTTAAAGAAAAATCTAATTTTATTAATAGACCACCTGATAGATATATTAGAGATATAAGTAATAGCCAAGAAATTGCAATATAATCTCTATGCTATATACATTTTCGCGCTTCCGTCTCCAAAACAGTTCCAAAACGGTGGCGCTGACATCGCACACCACATATAACCATCAGACCAGAGTGATAATAAATCATGTTGGTTGGTAAACTGGACGATTCCTGACCGTCACTAGACTCTCCCTCTTTTATTCTCTTGGCTCTCGCTATACCTATACCTTACTTACTCGCAATTTAGAGAGAAATATATCGAATCGGCTTGGGGGACGGAGAGGGAGAAAGCAAAATAACGAAAAAAGAACCGAACACGAACACTTCTGTACCTATAACATTTACAGGAAAGCAGAAGCAGGCGAGCGACTGACGAAGACAATTTTCGGGGGGATTTCACATGTACGCGAGATGACGTACCTATGATGTGATGCCTGACGTGTGATGATCGCGGCTTATGAACAGCTCTTAAAAAAAGCATCATACTAAATTTTTTGTACGCATGCTATTTTCTTATGCACAAGAACATACGGATTTTCTCGGGTAAACGAACCGGCGGACATATCGACGTCTTTCTTTTCCCTTTCTTGTTAATTTTATGCTAAGTTATTCCACAGAGTTTGGATATATTTGTAAGTGAAACTTAATTCAAGTTTACAGAAATAAATATTATAAGTCTATTAATTTATTGGATGCTTAATTTATTCTTTTTTCCTCAATGAAAAATTAAAAGTTGTTAAAAAGATTTTCGAAGTAATTGAATAGAATAGGATCTTACTTTTATATTGAATGTAATATAACACTGTGAGATTTATTTTTTCATCTTACAGGCTCACGGCCACCTTAATTATTTATTATTTCTCTTTTTCATTTGAGCACTGCACGGCTGCCAACCAACACCGCCGCGAATGCACATATATGTGCATATATATATATTTAGGCCACATTAAAAAATGCCAAGCATTTAGGTGCTATTCGCAAATTGACTTTTGGCGTCATTACATCTTGTTCTACGATGAAAAATTCAATCAAACATATAAGTTGAGAGAAGCAGACATTAAGAGTATCGCTCATGCGATTTTACATTTCTGAATATACAACCTAAAGTTCGCAAAAGCGGGTGTATCGTTGGGGAAGCGAGATTACGAGAAAGCGTGTGGCCATGCGTGTGTGAGTTATCTGATGGAATAAATGCGGTGGCGAGCGCGCAAGAAAGAGGAAAAGGAAGCACATGAGGTAAGTCTTGTTTGCACTTTGCGGATAAGCAACGTTGCCGCCGAGTGATTCCCCATACATTCCGATAATTGCGCGTGTTTGAAACGTGTACTACTTATATATATAGGCTAAATATTTTCAAATTACAATAATGTTTTTAATTTTTTTTTTTTTTCATTACGTTATTTCATTTTGTACATCGAAATTTTTCTACACAACTTAATAAAAATATATAAATATTCAATTCCGCAAACCAAATAGACTGACTGAACATTTTTTTATAAATTCTTTTGTATCTGCTGTTTAATAGCAATCTTTAAAAAACTTAATAAAGATTAAAAGATAAGTAATATTACGAAAATATCGGCTGCTATTCAAGAACGCTTTATTTAACTTTGCACGTATGTTAATTATTATTTGTTATCCACATTTCTTCAATCCATTGCAAAAAATGGATTAATGCTATATTTCTTAAAAAATTTATAAATTAAAATAGCGTGATACTTAATATAAGTATGTGTATAAATAAAACACAAAAAATAAAATATTTATTATTTCTCAAACAAGACATTGTTTTTTCACAATACTCAATCACGAAGAAAGTTTAATATTTCGATTTGGTTTAAAAAACAGTATTTTAAATACGAAATTAAAAATAAATACTAGATACACACTTTTAATGTAGCCAAAGTGTAAAAGTTTTAATATAATATAAAAAAGGTAATATTATAAACATTTTAAAAGTTTCGCAAGCATTAGTAGTCCTACATAGTTTTATTATTGTTTAATTAACTATATGATAGATGCTTCGAATGAAGAAAAGAACAACTCTTTTCATTGGCGATGTATTCATTCATTAATGAAACGTATTTAGATAATAAGATTACGTGTTCATTTACTGGTTTTTAGGAGATATTTACAGAATATTATATTAGATAAAATTTTTACTTTGATTCTTTATTCAAAATTTGCTCAGAGACATAAAGTTTGAACATTTTAGAATATAAATTTCAATAGTACATTACGCAACTAGTGCGCAAAATAGGGCATTCCTGCACGAGTCGAGTTCGTCGCCCAAGCGCAGCGAGGGTGACAAAAAAGACGAGTCCGGCAGTGACCTATTGCGCACGTGTTGCGTATACTATTTTTCCTAACGAGTTGTGCAGAGTTTGGAAAATCGAATTTTGCACACTCCGTTAGGAAAAATAATGTTCGATATTCGTGAGAAAAATGATTCTGACACGAGTGTGCATGACAAACTCACACTCGTACCAGATTCATTTTTATGACAGTAGTATCGAAAAATACTATTTTGTACCACAAGTTCGATTTTTGCGTTTTTGGAACCTATTAATAGAGCTAACGCTCGCAGTGGCGGGCGGTAAAAACTGAAAAGCGCCCGCTGCTTGCAGTAGCGGTCGGTAAAAATCAAAATGATCCCGCTGCTCGCAGTAGCAGGGGGTAAAAAATGAAAAGCGCCCGCTGCTTGCAGTATAGCGGGCGGTAAAAAATCGCAAAGATCTATATAAAAATATGGTGTGCATCAAAAGTTAAGTGGGTTTTTTTACCTCGTGCCTCCAGCTCGTGCTAGCTCACCTTCGACTCGTACTGCAACTCCACACTCGGTCTAAAAAAAATCCATACGCCCTCGGTACACAATATACTATTTTGACACTCCGTGCGTAGAGTAGGTTAAACAAAAAATAAGCTTTTAAGCAAAATTTATTTAAAAAAAAG
>JAPYZO010006919.1:0-14672 GCA_030522905.1 Torymus flavipes | reverse complement strand
AAGATCTCACATGAGATATAATGTCTGAAATTCGTATAAGGATCTCATATGAGATCTCATATGAGAACTCATATAGATCTCATGTGAAATCTATATGAGATGTCAATTACAATCTCATATGAGATCTCATATTATATTTTCACGCGGGATTGCATGATAAAAGTAACAATATATATACACGGAAAGAAATTTGGCGCTACCGTCGAGTAGCTGGTCTGTCAACAGCGCGCTCACGACGTTAGGCGTCAGACCGCCAACATTGCGCTATTAGATTACCCATTTTTCGGTCGTCTAACTTTTCACTTGCGGAGAGCCCTAACCTCAAAAATAATCATAGCTTTAATATGATTATTCGGCTCTCGTGGTATAAAATATGGGTCGAAACTAGTGCGTAAGAGGATTTTTACCTCATGTGACTTTTTTCACTTGCTTTGCTCGTGTGAAAAACGTCACATGAGCTAAATCATTACCTTCCAAACCCGTATACAAAAACGAAGGAGAGCAGAGCCCTCACACTTTCGTCCATCAGACGCCGAACATTACGCGAACAGATCACCCAATTTGGAATTTAAGACTGCTAAACCGATGGAGGTTCCGCTTATAGCAAAATTGGCATGTCCGTCTTCGGCCGGTGGGCAACAGTTCGCGCAAATTTCTTTCCATGAGAAAATTTAAAAAAAAGTTGACAATATTTTTTATTTTTGGTCAAATTTTCATTTGGAAACAGTCATTTTGTTCCTTGTTCAAATTTAGGGCAAGGCTCTGATACAAAAAATAAAAAATTATTAAAAACTGCAAAATTACAGCAATTGTTTCTATCAGATTTGCAATTTACTTACAAATAAGATCATGCAACTATCATCTGATCTGTCGCGGAGCTGAATACTTTTTTAACCCAAACTCATCTTATACTCATCAATCACTCAACCGTATTCATTTCATTCCCAGTTTTTTATCCTTCATCCGCAGTTGACGTGTTTCTGAGTCTCGGAATCATGGTCTTAGAGTTTGTTATTTTAATGCAAATTATACAAGATGCGACGTGATACTTTACCCCCTGCCTATGTATGTATCTATACATGGATAGCATTTTTAGGAAAAATTACCATGAAATTCAGGGCAATCGGAGAATACCCGAATTCTCTGGGAATTTGAACTGTTGTCACGGTAATTTTTACCATAAATCGCGTTAATTTTTACCACGATTCACGGTAACAATTACCGAGAAAACAGTAAAAATTCCCAGGAATTTAGTTGTACTCTGATTGCCGTGAATTTGACGGTAATTTTTCCTGACTCACTTGTATTTCTCTCCCTCTCTCTCTCTCTCTCTCTCTCTCTCTCTCTCTCTCTCTCTCTCTCTCTCTCTCTCTCTCTCTCTCTTACCTTATACTTACCAAGGGAGGTCCGCCGTGATGATTCTCGCTGATGCCGCGATACCTGAAATAGTGGATTGAAAGGGAAATGCCGAAATAAAACATGCAAACACTCACATATTATTATTAAATAGCAGAGTTCGGGCACGTGAGTGGCCTCCAGACGCATGGGAAATCCCTTGGCGCTCCTCAGGGGCCTTTCTACATATGTGTGTTCTGTGTGTTCCGTGTGTTCCCGACAAAGACAGATAGATCTGTTCTGTTTATGTAAGACAGAGACAGACATAGAGAGAAGTTGTCTAGAACAGACAGAACACACATATGTAGAAAGGGCCCAGTTTCCGGGTGGGATCAGCCGAGTACCTTCTCGTAGAATTGAAGGATCTTCCTTACGTCCCTCACCTCGTAGTTATTTGCCTGGGGAAAGGGGTCACCGAGATACAGGCACCTCCTCTCCACTAGTGCAGGGCATTCAAGGATAACGTGCAGTGACGTCTCGTCTTACTTTCCACAGAATCTACAGGTCGGGTCTTTTTCAAGTCCCAACGTGTGTCTGTGTTTCCGCAAAGTGATAATACCTACTACAGTCTTTGCTTTATTCCTACCCAGTGCCAGTATTTGCTCTGCCCACTCTTTCATCTCACAAGGAGAGTCCATGGCCTCCGGGAAACCGATTTTCGCGGGCGTTGGAGACTCGATTTCTGGTACCTAAAAATGAAGCCCAGTGCTCACATTTCCGTCCAATGGGCCCTTTTTCTTGAGATATGGGCAATTTAGTCTCAAATATCGTCTATTCCGTTAAAAAGTTATGTCTCTTCTATTGAATGTCACATTGTAAATATATAAAATACGAAAACGAGGAAGAACAATTATAAAAGTGGACAGTAAAAGCTAAAATTTAAGCCCTGATTCGTTAAAAAATATTAATTTTTCAGAAAGCTACAATCAATCAAAGATAGGGTACGAAAATGGTTAAAAATACGATCCATTTAATCGGTTAAAATGAAGACAAATTTTTAACCATTTTCTTACGCTATCTTTGACTGCTTGTAACTTTCTGAAAAATCAATATTTTTTAACGAATCAGGTCTTAAATTTTAGCGTTTACTGTCTACTTTTATAATTGTTCTGCCTCGTTTTCGTATTTTATATATTTACAATGTGACATTCAATAGAAGAGACATGTCTTTTTAACGGAATAGACGATATTTGAGACTAAATTGCCCATATCTCAAGAAAAAGGGCCCATTGGACGGAAATGTGAGCACTGGGCTTCATTTTGAGGCACCCGAAATCGACTTTCCAATGCCCGCGAAAATCTGTTTCCCGGAGGCCATGGACTCTCCTTGTCAGAACACTTGATGAAAGTTTTGGCTATCCGGCATCCCTGAGCGTTTTTCCACTCCTCAAAATGTTTTTTAGCGACCGATCTATCAATCTCTATGTTGATTACGGTATCGCATATACCAGTTGCCGGCTCTGGCCCCATAAGGACCTCCTTCCTCGCTTGCCTGGCCAGCCAGTCCGCTATTTCATTTCCTTGTATACCTGTATGGCCCGGCAGCCAGAAAATGTTAAGTGGACGTCTTTCTGCCAGTCGATTTAGGGTCCGATAGCAGTCGTACACTAGCCTTGAGCTGGTTGTGTACGCTTTAAGGGCCTCAATGGCGCTCCTAATATCTGTGCCAATATGTAGATGCCCTTCGCCACCCTTTTTTCTGCCAAGAGGGCACACTTCAGCATCCCTACTATTTCAGCTTGTAGTACCGTCGCTTACCGCCCCAGTGGAAAGGTACACCCCCTTCCCCTTCTGCGGCAGTAAACTCCGGCACCTGTTCCTTCTACCCCTTTGGGTACGTCCGTGTACCAGATTTCACCATTGGTTTGGTAGCTTCTCCCGTCCCGTTACCCAGTCGCCAGGTTGATCCGGTATCTCTTTTGTAACATAAATGCCTTGGTCATCTTACCACGGGGCATCATGAAGACGCGTCCGGACTTCGGGCACTATGCTCTGGATGTTCTCCCCAGAATTCTTTCTGATTCTGAGAAGCCCTTTAGCAGCAGCAGCAGCGATGGTCAGATGAAGGGGCTCCATACCTAGCGCCGCCCCGAGAGCGGCCGTTAGCGTAGACCTTACCGCCCCGGTGACGCACCGTAGTACTAGGCCCTCAGTCTTTCCAGCTGATCTGCTGTTTTTAGACGCGTTCTATTCCACCAGACCGCCGCTGCATAGGTGAGTTAAGGCTTTAGGATTGCGTCATATAGCCACTTCATCGCTCCTGGTTTTAGTCTCCAGTTTCTGCCCATGGCTCTTCGCAGTTGCCATAGGGCTGCGATGAATTTCCGGCACTTTACCTCTAGGTGTTTTCCCCATGTCAGCTTGCTGTCCAAGGTATTTGACCTCCTTGGATAGCTGAAGTGGTTTCCCGTTGAGCGTCAGTTTGCAGGTTTGATCCCATTTGTATTTCCTGGTGAACACCATGACCTCAGTCTTGTATGGATTGACCCCGAGGCCTGTGCTCCTACACCAGGCTTCTAAAATCCGTAGATCCCCCCGAGTGAGTTCCATTAGGGTATGTAGGAAGGGTCCGCGCCTTATGATCAATATATCATCGTCGTAACCCACCACCTGACAACCCTTCTCACTAAGGTTTTCTAACAGATTGTCCACTATATTCCTGCCAGCAGAGAGGGTCTTTACATTTCCTGGCTTTCTTAAGGAGGGCTCTAGTTCTCTCCCTGAGCACATCCAGGCCCTTGTTGCACCATCTCACTTGGCCTCTGGGCCTAAGTTTTGTGAGTTGGCAGTTGTTGTTATAGGAATTCAGCATCTCGTCCTTCAGCATATTGGAGGTCGCCTCGAGTGTGGGTACGTCGTCAATTGCTTTGGGGAAATCCCTAAGGGATTCTGCGAGGTCTGTCGAATAGTTCACCCAGTCCGTGTCTCCGGGGTTTCTCCTCCATTGGGATCTTTCGAGCGCGCCCGCCACCAGGTCGAACCTTATCTGTTCGTGGTCTGATAACGATGGTTCGTCCGATACCCTCCAATTAGCAATTCCGTCTGTGAGGTTGCCGGTGCATAAGGTTATATGCAACACCTCCTCCCTCACAGAATTTTGGAAGGTCAGCGTGTTGCCGACATTCAGAATGTCTAGTTCCGTGGTCACCAGATATTCCACCAGGCGCTGTCCACGCTGATTGGTGTCTGTACTGCACCATAATTGATGGTCTGCATTTGCGTCACATCCTATCAATAGAGGCATCCTGAGCGTCTTGCAGTGGTCCACAAGTCGCACCACTTCCGTGGGTGGCACGTTCATATCGTGCCCATCCTCGTTGGGGAAGTAGGCCGACGCTATGGTCACTCTCCCGATACCGTCCATCTCAGTCGTGACCACCATCAGGTCCCCAGTGCATAGTTCCCATTGGGGCACGACGTTAATTCCTTTTGCCACTATGCATGCCCTGGGCCTGGTCGATGCCGCGTCCCTGAAACACAAAAACCCTCCCAAACCCCTGATTATGCCGTTCACTATCCATGGTTATTGGACCAGTGATAGGCCTGTGTGCACCGCAGCCATGCCCTTCTGTAAGATAGCAGTGGGGTCCTTGCTGTGGTGCAAGTTAATCTGGGTTATTGGCAGCGACGGGGGGCCATCAGGCCTTATTCACCGCCATCGCCTCAACCCCACCCCCTTCCGGACCCTGGCGAGTCACCTGAAAGATGACCCTGCCTAGCTCCATCCAGGGCTTATTGTCGAGGGCTTCTAAGGCCCTGACTTGAGATTCGGGCAGCTGGAACACCAGCACGTATTTCCCTCCGATGTCCTGCCTTCACAAATCCTTATTCAGCGGTACTGCATTTACTGAGCGCCATCCGCTCATATTCAGTGTGGGGTTGTAGGCTCCCAGTCTGCCCATGACCTCGGTCGGCTCCTCGAAGGGCCGTAGTCTTGTGCAGCCTCTGGATGAGCTCTACCCCTGCCACCCTGAGTTTCGGGCCCCAAACTCAAGGGTGGCCAGCTTATTTAGCAGCAACTCCTTAGACCTTTGGTCAGTGGCCACGAAGGCGAAGACTCCCCCTCTCCCGCACGATGTCTCCAATCTGGGTATCTGTTCTGGGGGCGTCTTCTTAGCCAGTTCCCTAAATCTAGTGCCTCAGGGTATTCTTCCGCCGTAGCCACCACGGTCAGGTGGTTCGTCCTTTGGGAGGCGGTGAGCCCGACCCCGCCTGGCGCCCTTTTGAGGCTTCCCCAACGGGCCCGTACCCTCCGCCCCCCCCCCCCCCCCCCCTCTCCCCCCCTCTCTCGCGCTCTCCCTCTCTCTCCCTCTCTCTCTCTCTCTCTCTCTCTCTCTCTCTCTCTCTTTCTCTCTCTCTCTACACTTAACGACTTCACTGCCGTCGCGCAATCGCGTCTGCCGAAATGGCCACCCGGTTTTTCTCCGCACCGTAGTGATGAACGCCAGCTTTGTCTCTTCCCGCTCGGCTCGGCGCTCGATGCGTGGCCTCACGGTACCTAGCTATGGACTCCTCGTGATCCATCGAGGGCCCGCGCCCGCTCTCTCGTTCACGCTCTATACGCCCTATCTCTTTATCCCCTAATGTTCCGTCCGTCACACTAACCGCTATCTTCTCTTTACTTTCACTTTACGCGCACTTTTTATCCCCAACGAAAATCCTATATTTCTCGCTATATACCTAGCAATCCTCTTCGATTACTCTTGCATCATCCATCAACTCGATTGCGCGATTCCTTGCTCTCGAAAATATCCGCTGGAAAACTCTTTCTCCCTCTCCCCTCTTGCCGGCCGGCGCGCCCGCATTTCTCACTCTCCCTTTATCCCTCCCCCTCTTTACTTGTATTTCGGTGAACTTATTCGCCGTGACTTTATCGCGCACTCACAAGCTGTCTTTATTCGCACTCAAACACCGTCTGCCCTCGCACTCTTTATTCCGCTCTTGTGACTTTCCACCGGCCGCTTCACATCGCGCTACCCGTACCCTCTCGTTTTTCTCTTGCCGTAACACTCCGATGATTCTGAGAATTCCCGTGCCTCTGTCCCCGTCCCTACGCATCGGTTCCGCCTGATGCACGCTTGCTCTATTCACTATGTGCACGCTGGAGGCGCTATCTCTGAAACAGGGGTACTTTTCCAATCTGTGGTACATTCACTATGTCTTCAACATGGGAAGCTACCAAATAAACAATATAACTGCTGAACCCAAATATCATTCATTATGTCATTTGTATAATATATGTAGCTATATGAATATAACATTATTTCATAAAAATAAGTGTCGAAAAGTCTATTTATATATACTTAAATACTTATTTTTTATGTATTTTTGAGGTTATTTTCAATATATATAGTAATACACGCAACAGCGTCAGAAGCTACAATTTTCCGCCACCATGAATGCTTCGATAGTTTTGTTTACCCCCTCCAACGTCATGCACATAGCGAATATCAGTGATTCATCTCGCTCACTTGACCAAAAAGCTCCAGGCCTGCACGCGTGCTTATTCTCCTACCTTTCGTAGTAAGTAGTCTCCGGGCGACTAGGTCGTGACTAGGGCATAACCAGCTTGCTTGTAAGCAAGCTCGTGATTTTGCACATCTTTCGGTTGAGGAAGCAAGACAATTTTTTTCAACACTTTCATCAAAAAGGCCATTTACCTTTATAGTAAAGTCAATGGAAAATCGAGCATTTCGTGCATCTAGTGGGTCTTTTGCTACGGTGGGAGGAAGAGAACTTACTCGTGTATCACTTGTGCTCAATTATCATCCATCAGTCTGCAAAGGCAATAAAGTTAATAAAGTTAATAAAGGCAATAAAGTTCTTAGTCTCCTGCTATATGATGACTCAATATACCCGATCTCCCATTCACTTTTCATGCAAAAAAGGTCCTATTCCTGCACTTATTATTATATCACTTATTTATGTAACAAGGGAGCCATTTAATTTTTCAGACTCGGATGATGATTGCGAGCACTCGTGTACCACTCATCCTCAATCATTATCTTCGCTAGAAAAAGTCAATTTTCCTCCCTAGTTGCACAATGTACTATTTTTCAACACGTGCATGAAATGGGCCTTTCTCATCTCTGAAAGTTGAGAAAAAATTCATTTCTTCAAATTACTATTGCTAATTTATGTGAATGTGCATTTGATATAGGTATTGTAGTAAGCCTCAAGTCAAACCTACTCAAGAGCATACGCTAATATTGGATAAGGCACGCCGCAAAAGTCCTAACGCAGTTTTAGCGATGGAATTTAGCCCTTTCGACATATCGTAGAACGCCAATACAACCTTTCTCTCTCTGCGTGAGAAATTATGCTATTACGGCGTAAGATTTTCGCCATTCTAGCGTTTCTTTTTTATCAGTGTTTTCATCGTCAGAGGCACTTTCAATTGTTCTTCTTATGGATTCTCCATTTACGTATCCCGTGAGTTCATGTAAAGTTTCCAAGTTCCAACAGCTAAGATTTGTATCAGTGTGTTATACAACATTATACCTTAGTAATTACGTTCTGTAGGTTCTCCGTTTATAGCTTCATCTCTGTTATCCTCGAACACAACTCGTAAACATTGTGAATTAGAGACATTTGTGAAAAATAAATTCTTTATAAAAAAATTTAGGACGTATAACAGCTTTTCTAAACTTCCATTGATATACCTTACCCTGAGAAGTCTTTTGGTTAAGATTAAAGTTATTTAGCCAGTTCCTTTTGCTTTATGTGCTTTATGCACATTGTTATTTCTCAAACAGACTCTTGGATGTGCTCATAGTGGTAACGTGCAGAACCATTCTCTTATAAAACTGATGTCACGCAGTTAGAACAACTATAGGTAATTTAAAGACCGTTGGTATCATCTTGAAGCGGCAACTTTATACTATTTTACTTCGTATTATTTTTACTTTATTTCTTATGTACTATTTTTACTTGGAAGCGTAGGTAGTATTCGATGCTATGCTAGTAATTTTTTAACATCAATGTGCTACATAAAAAATTTTAAGTTTTTGAATTAAAAAATCATCTAATTAGCAACTTTACCTAAAAATTAAAAATACTTCATATTTAGACAGCTATAACTTTAAGAGGTTCTAATGTTTTATATTTGTGAACTTATTATATATTGTTCGAAAGTAATTAAATTGCTTTTCAGATAAAGTATATGGAGAAACGAGGAGGAACTACGTATCAAAAAATGTTGGGATATATATTGAAAGAGACTGTTAGCATCGAGTTGGCAGCTCGTTACACATGGACTGGTAGAAGCGAGGGTTCAAAGTCATTTGAAAACTTGCGAGTTGCTAAATGCATGCTCAGTTAGTTATATCTTCTTATTTTGTAAATACTAATACTATTAAGCTTAAGTAAGCAGAAATTAAACTATGTGATATATTGGTGAAAATTTAAAAGTTAGTAAATAATAAGTTTAAAACAACTAAAAATGCTTATTATTCGGCAGCGATAAATAAAATAAGTTTGACCGTGAAAGCCGGAATGCATACTATACATCTATATTACACATGTATATACTATGTATATAAAGTTCCTATCATTGCTTGAACCGACATATTCGTTTGCTGGCTTAAGAAATTAAAGAAAAACTTATAAACAGCTACGAGGGTTGATTGATAAGTTTGATAAAAGTCATGAAAAATAGTATATTATGCACCTAGGGAGTAAATTTAAAGAATGACCCAGATTGCATGTAAATTGTCACCCGGCCCGAAGGCGAGCGTTACAAACATGCGATTGGAGGAATTATTTATTTTCTCCCGTAGTGCGTAGACTATTAAGGTTGTATTGGCTGTAAGGTCTCTGCCAAAAGTTTGTGAATTCGATAAACCGCAATAATTAATTGTATGCAATAATTGACCAAATTTAAATTCTTGGGGGCAATAATTTGGGAGTATAAGACGAATATAATAAGCTTTGAAAATTGAAAATCGAATAAAAATTGACCATGTTCTGCTATTTTTTATAGTTACAAAAACCGAGTCATTGAGTAAATTTTTAATACTGCAAATGACAAAGTACCAAACTTTTAATTTTTATTCGATTTTTAATTTTTCAAGCTTATAATATTCCTCTGGTGATTTGTAATCGATTTTGAGCATTGAAAATCGACTATTTATCATACATAATTTATTGTTGTTTTAATATCAGTCACTTGACTTTAGGCAGGGTCTGTACGAGAAATAAACTGCAATAACAAATTATGTATGATAAATAGTCTATTTTTAATGCTCCAGATCGATCACAAATCACCATAGGAATATTATAAGCTTGAAAAATTAAAAATCGAATGAAAATTAAAAGTTTGGCACTTTGTCATTTGCAGTATTAAAAATTTATTTAATGAATCGGGTTTTGTAACTATAAAAAATAGCAGAACTTTGTAAATTTTCAAAACTTATTATGTTCGTGTTATACTCCTGAATTGTTGCCCCCAAGAATTTAAATTTGGTCAATTACCGCAAACAATTAATTATTGCAGTTTATGGAATTCACAAATTTTAGTAGAGACCTTATAGCCAGTAAAACCTTAAAAGCCTGGCGAGGGCGGAAATACAACTTTTGCGATCGGGCGCCACGAGCAAAACTGGTACTTTGGGTCTGCTTCCGAAAAAAATTATTTTGGATAAAAATATTTATTTTTGCCAAAATAATTTTTTTCAAAAGTAGGCTCAAGCGTTTGGTGCCCTATAAAGTCGAGGGCCTAAAAGGGGGCTATTTTTTGTTGCTTAATTAGTGAATGTATTCTACATTAAAATATTTTTAATAACTTTTGAATGTCTAAGCAAAAAAGTATTTAATAAATGAAAATTTGGCTTCTCTTAGTGCGCATGCGCAGATATTTACAACGATTATTAATCGTCGGGTGACAGGTGAAACCAGACAACTCGGCCGAGTGCTAAGAAACAAGACTACTCGGCCGAGCGCTAAGAAACCAGACAACTCGGCCGAGAGCTAAGAAACCAGACAATTCGAATGAGCGCTAAGAAACCAAACAACTCGGCCGGGAGCTAAGAAACTAGACAACTCGCGGGATCCTCTTTTTTCAATTAACTTTTTAGTTGATAACCACGGGACTGAGTTTAAAAATCAAAGATTTTAACTCCCTACAATGGTTCTCAATAGTCGGAAAAACACAAAAATAATCACAAAAAAATTTTTTAACGTATATAAGGAACAAAGCTTTTCAACTAAAAATCAAATAAAAAAATGAGACCGCGAGTTGTCTGGTTTCTTAGCGCTCGGCCGAGTTGTCTGGTAATAGTATCTTTCTTGTTTGAGTATTTTCTTATATTTCTGATGGCGTATTTACATTCTCTATTTTCTTATACGTCTGATGGCATATTTACATTCTCTATAAAAATAGCTTTCATTTCATATATTGCAAATCAATATTTTTTTTAAATTAGTATTTAGCAATAAACGGTATCTTTCCATTTGCTGTTGTATATTAGCAGTAACATTTTGAAACTCAATATTCTCGAAAATTTGATTGGTAACCTCGATTGTTTTAAAAGATATTTAAATTTGAATACTTAAAGAACATTTTACTCGAGTTATCAGATGCATGTATAATTTTAGTCAAAAAATGCTTGAACCTCTTTAACACTATCTACATTGAGCTTGAAACATTTTGGTTAAATGTCTTCCACATTATTTTCATTTTCTCTAAAAACGACGATATTTTGCAATTATGAGTTTATTCTTTCTTGTTCCATACCAAACGTTCTCTACTTTATATAAAAGTTGATTTTATTTTTTGATTCTAAAATTTTCTTTGAGTACATTGTGCAGCTAGTGCAAAAAGTTAATTGTGCACTCGGGTGTGTTCTCGACATGGGGCCCGAGTGAATAATTGGCAACTTCCCTCATTACTTTTTCATACGTTTGTAACAGTGAAAATTTTCAAATGAGTTTTAATGAACTTTGATGTTTTTGAGATTTCTGAGTCAGAATAATAGGTTTTAAACAATGTATGCATGTATGAATTGTAACAGGGTTTTTGGACCGAGAGAGTTTTCGTAAAAGCAACCTCAATGTTTATTCTCGTGGGTTTACGTATGGAATCGTACGCGTCGCGGTTCTTGCGCACAAGCACACTCGTCCTCTACTAGCGTTCTCTCTCTCCTGGCGAAGGTAGACATTGAGAGGATCTGATGAGGTAGTCAAAGCGGTGACTGCTGGATCGTCGGGAGAGCAGGACCACCGTCTACGTGGGATCGCAGATCCTCAGCGATCATCCGAGCTCCGCGTACCTGCGCGTTTCCTCCCATATAATATATTCGCTCAGCACTTACACCTACTTATAAATTACCGGTAACTTCCGTGTTACCCAGTTGTAATAACGAAAGCAAAAGGTATTGCACCGAGCGCGCACAAAGCCGGAAATTCTGCCAGGGCACCGCTTGAGCCACAACGGGGGTAAGCATCGACTTCGACTAGCAGAATCGCCAAGAAAGACATCTTGGTTGCGGAGCAGAGTTAGCAAGAGAGAGATTGATTGATAACTTATTTTTATATCTGCTGTGGTCACAACTTAGACCGTATAGCAGCTTACATGAGGATTTTACAAAAATTTATAAAATATTTGTATTAATTAACCAAAGAAAAATATTTAATAAAATAAAAAATTTGCCCTCTATCGGAACGAAAATCACGTAACGAACGCAGCCTTTACATGAATGCAATACTCTGGGGAATGCTCGGAAAAAAATGATATAAAGTAATATAATAACGAAATTTTTAGTTAAGAAGGCTTATTAACTAGGCAATTTTAAACCGAAATAAAATATATAAGAAATAACCAAAGTATGTAACAATTTGGTATATAAACGCAGTATGTAAAATCTTTGAAAGTATCAATCGGGTTCATTTGTCACTTTATATTAGCTAGATCGCTCATTATCATTATCGACAAAATTTTGGAAGTGTAGTTTTTCCGGACCACCTGAAGTTCATATATGCTTATATCCGTGCTTGTCTCTACACTCCCTCGTCATTGTGCACAGCCTATAAGTCTAACGCAGTTGAATTTCAAAGGTTACCTCAGTAATAGAGCCATTTGGCACAAGGTCGGGGGAAACTATTTTTCCATGCTCTTTTTTTTATCGAGGACTTGCAAAGCTATGTCCCGCGTACTAAATCTTATGATAAAAGACTTAAATTCGCGGGGTTCGCGGTGATCTGAAATTTTATCCGAGGCTGGAGTGTAATTAATTTTGGATTTGAGCTGTTGTAAACCGAGGCAATCAAGCAGATATTGTGAAAGATCAAGAAGGGGTACGGACGGCAGGTGCAAGACGATGAAATACCATTGACTTTCAATTCAGGAGTGGGGCAGCGCGATGTATTTCTTTAAGATCGTGATTTTCCTGTTCATGCCTGTATAAGTTTTGCTTGAGGCCGTCTAACCGGGTGGAATGTTCTGCCACAGCAGTTGACCTTTCCGTGACTTTAGTAACAAGAGCTTCATACTTGTTTTGTTAGCAATATAATTTTGTCAGATGAAAGTCGCAAGGTTTTCGTTTTTGCTAGAATGCGAATGAGGGTCTTTTTCGTTTTTGCTAGAATGCGAATGAGGGTCTTTTTCGTTTTTGCTAGAATGCGAATGAGGGTCTTTTTCCACTCAGATGGAAATACCGCGTTGATGATTAACAAATTTATGAGGGAGGTGATGATGGTGAGGGCTGTTGTCGTGGCGAACTTAATCATGTGGGTGGAAATGCCGTCAAGGCCCGAGGCTTTAGACGAAGAACGATTTATAGCCTAGAGAACTTCATTTGTGGAGACCGGACGAAGACGAAATTAGCGGTTGATATCGATACACGGCGGTTGCTGAACTATATGGGAAAATCTCTGGAACTTTTAACTTTTCAAAATCACTTTTTTTTACAATTTTTTTGCTGCTGTTAGTTTAGCGTCCGAAGCACATAGATCAGAAAGGATGTATCATCTTCAATTTTCATGTAGAAAACTAGACCTGTAATCCATATTAGTGTGCCACCCGCGCTAAATTCAGAAAATGCAAAAAAGTGTCGAAATATTTACGGTTACGTAACGTAATTATTTCGGCACTTTTTTGCATTATCTGAATTTAGCGTGGGTGGCACACTAATTTCGATTACAGGCCTAGTTTTCTACGTAAAAGTTGGAGATGATACGTCCTGTCCGATTTATTTGCTTCGCAAGCTAAACTAACACCAGCAAAAAAATCGAAAAAAAAAGTGAATTTGAAAAGTCAAAAGTTCGAGAGATTTTCCCATATAGTCGTGATCGAGTTTTGTAATGGGTGGATGGCGGTTTACTGTTGCTGCAAAGGGCGTGTTCAGGGTTGTAAAATCGAAATAACGGAAAGGTGAAGGGGTGCTGGAGCCAGTTATACGGAGATTTTCCCTCCATTTTGCCTCAGGGCTGGCAGCATCTTCGAGGCGCGTCGCAATGTAGCGGTTCTTGGCCGAATCGAGAGCGTTCAACACTATCGCGCGAGCAGCTAGAAAGCTCTGAAAATCCACTGCTGAGCCTGAGGTGCGAGCGATTCTGAAGGCGTGATCGCGCGTGTGCATGAGTGATCGCAGCTCAGGGCTCACCCTGGGTTTGCGGCGGGAGGAGAGAATAATCGAACGAAGTGCTGCGCAAGCGTCAAATGCAGAAACGATGGCTTTTGTAAGTTCAGAGACGGAGACGTCAGCCGGGCAAGCGTCCGTGAGTACTCCAGTAGAGGTGGAGCAGGTGATGAAGCTGAGGGGGGGGGGGGGTGACAAAGTGGAGGAAGTTCGGCTAATGGCTGAGGAGGTTGCGGTTAAGTTATTCGGGATCAAGCTTTTTGAGGTTATGGGAGGGAATGGGCTTAGTGAGATGGGTGCTGGTGATTTGGAGTAGTTTGATGTGGATTATGGATTTTTCTTGATGAAGAGGTCGATCCAGGTGTGAGAGATATTCCAGAGTTAATGATGAGTGGGTGGGGATAAATGTAGAGCGTGGTGATCGATGAAAGTTTGGCGCTTGGCGGAATTTGTGACAGTAGGGGTGGCCAAATTGATGTTGAAATCGCCAGTGATGATTACAGATTTGAAATGGGGAAGATAGGTTGAAAGAGAAGATAAGAAATCGTAAGGATAATCAGAGGCAGGACGGAAATAAATGGCGGTAAATAAGATTTTTGTTTGAGAGAGGAGAGAGAGAGAGAGAGAAAGAGAGAGAGAGAGAGAGAGAGAGAGAGAGAGAGAGAGAGAGAGAGAGAGAGAGAGAGAGAGAGAGAGAGAGAG